>JUFY01034058.1:0-45092 GCA_001855655.1 Leptopilina clavipes
AGTTCAATTATTGTTAAAAAAATATGGTTTTATATTCCTGAAGATTGTAATTTATTAATAACATGTTTTTTCTTTACTGATAAAAAAACCACGACTGAAAAATTAATAAATATACTAATTATTTATGAAAACACCAGTGAATGAACACCCCATATTTTTAATCAAATTCTTATTTCAAATACTTTTAATACTAACTACATATACTCTCTAAATTTGAATTAGTAAAAATTTTAACTAATTTGAATTAGTGACTCACTTTTTGCTTTTGAATTAGTTAAAATTTACTAATAAATTAGTAGAAAAATTTTTTTTTACTATTTATTAGTAAAATTTAACTAATTCGAAAGCAAAAAGTGAGTCACTAATTCAAAGTAGTTAAAATTTTTACTAATTCAAATTTAGAGAGTACTAAAACTAACTACAAATAATCATAATGATAACTAACCATTTTTTTTTAAAGAATAATTTTTATACTTAATTGTAACATTTTTTAGCCAAGTGTTCATTCACTGGTGCCTGTTCATTTACAGGTACAGTCACTATAATAGAAAATAATTCACAAGTAACAATCTTGACTCTTACTATCAAAACTATAATGATGTAATAAAATATATAAATTTATAGTCCAATCAGTGATGATGATTCTTATTAACAACAGTAAATTTCATTACCTAGATATAAAATCTATAGCAAATCGAATGATGAACAGTTAACGATTGGAATTTTATCAAGAAAATTTTAACGCACGTTTTCTTTTTCATTTTCTTTGAATATTTAAATTATACCTTTAGATAAAGTATTTAAATCATGTTTCTTTAATCTTTACATCCCGAGACATGCATTTTGCTGATAATATTTCGCAATTTTATACTCCTACGCTAAAGAAGGAGATTAAGACGTGCTTCCCAAGTATTAGAACAAAGCGATAAATTTAGAATTTGAATTTTAAGTGACAGATTTAACTACTTTTTAGAAAATTGTTTCAAATGATAAAAATCCATTGGTTTAATTTTTCTTTTTCACATCTTTCGAATATATAACTCAAGGAAAAAAAAAAGATTCTTCCAGTAACAGTAAATTTAATTTCAAATGCGATCCATTTATTTATTACAATAAATTTTCACTTAAAAATTTAATTAATTTTAAAATTACTAAATCTTTTCGTTTCATTTATTTTCCCTGAGGCTGAAGGTCAACAAGAGTCGATACACCTGCGAAAGACAATGAACACAATAGTCAACATAACTCGTAAAATTTATGCCAATATAAATATATTATTATATAAATGGTCACGATCACGATTTGAGATCTTGTCAGGATAATAAAACCGCGAACCGTTTCCTTTTACTCGCAAAAACCCCTGGAGTGTAAAAGAAAGGAATATATATTTTTTTTAACAAACGCAAGTATTTAAAATTAATTCCAATCTGAAGATATCAAGAAAAAAATATTTATTAGAAAAGTAACGTGAGAAGATGAAAAGAAGATAAAGGTTTTAATTATTATTAGTTCCTTTTTTTCCGCATTTGCCACACCTACAGAATATTAACAAAAATATTTCTTTCCTCTCATGGGCTTTAATTATTTCTATATCATTTTTTTTAATCGCAAACTTTATTACAAAAGAATATAAACCATCTATTATCTGCCAACATCTAGGATATGATCGTGCATGCAGGTGTTAAGAAATATTTTTCTTCTTCTTTATATTTCACTAAATCCGGGAAATCGAAATAGAAATATTGTCTTAATTACTAATTTTTCGTACCTACATAAATCACGTATATTTCATTTAATTGTTAATTATAAACTGTTAATAATTTTTTTTTAAATTAATTTTACTAATTTTTGAATATAAAGAGAAAAAGAGGAAATAATTATAACAAGTTTATATCAATATAATAATTACGAGAAAGTAGTCAAATAATAATCATAGATCACTAAATAATCTGAATATCTATTTAAATTAAATAAGAAAAAAACAGAAAAATCTGATTTAGATTATTTTCCTAATTTCTATCTGTCAATTAAACTTTCTAGAATGACTTTATATAGATAGTGTTTCAATGGAATAGAAACGTATAAAATAAATTTGCCTCAAAGTAGATCATTCTTTTCAATTCCGAGTCACATGCACTCCTTTCTGTCAAGTTGGAATAAATTTGCATAAAATATTGAAATAAAATTAAATCCCACCAAGAACTATTACAAAATTTCAAGATTTTTCTTCTGTTGAACCTAATTACAGGGCAAAAAAATGTAAAATATTTTTTTTCTGTAATTATATGACAAAAAATTTGTTTCTCCACAAATGCAAGAAATATCAGTTTTACTTCTAAACAATCACTCTTCTTATTTATCTAAACATCTTGTTCTAGATCATCATAATTTTCCGTCAATTTCCCTAGGAATATGCGAGATTCTTTGTTATGCTTTGTCCTCGAAACATTTTAAATTAGATTTCAGTGTTTATTGAAAGTAATATAAAGAGAACAGCAAACACAACGAATCGAGTATATAATAGTAATTATATAATTTCTACTTATTAATTAGACAAAGGAAGAGGAATAAGAGCTTTATTAGTAGAAAAAAGGGAATTAATTTGAATAATTTCTTTTCAAATGAGATTTTATCTTAAAGATTTGTTTTTATATCAATTTCACTTTTAACATTCTGAACGGCTATCTAAATCTTTTTTCTTCACCTGCTGTTAACTCGAGCATCAATTACACTACTTCAATTAAAAACAACTCATTCCATGAATCAACAATGATTAGATTCATCCCTACTGTTAGTTAAAGAACCGTTAGAACAATTTTATTTTGATAAACTCATTACAAGTAAATGCTGCTTTGAACTTTACGACATAAAGTTAACATCCAGAAACGTCAGTACCGTATGATCCTTTTTATACTAAGTAACAAGATATTATTTACAAGTCAATTTCCAACTTCCTTAATAATAAAATTATTCCTCGTAAAAGAATTTTTATTGCAGAAAATCGATATAGCTAAAAAACGAAATCCCAAACAATAGTTTCTTTTCTTATCTCCAAATGAAAGCAGAGGTGTTGTAAGAAGGAATTCCGAGTATTACTAACGAGATGTATATTTCCAAAAGTCATCGTAACCTCGAGATCGACAGACGTCAGTAAACTATATACAATATACTCTATTCTTAAAACAATTTCACCGTTATCATCGTGAGAGTGACTAACGTGTCTATTTTACTAGCACGACTTACTTACTTTTAATGCTATTTCTTTGCCTAAGTACGTCACGACATCAAGTTCGGTAACCCCTTGATTTCAGGGTATTCTGAGGATTAAAGAACACTGCCAGGTGAGACTGAAGAAGCGGAACGTCGGATTTCAGGAATCACTTGTCGAAGTCATTGGATATGGTGGTGATGACTTTTCTGATGCCGATGATGATACACAGGACCTCGACAGTAATGACTCCTCCAGTAATGAAGATCATCTTCCTGATAGTGAGGAGGAAAGAGCCCTCGGTAATTTGACGCGTGCCAATACAAATTTCAATACTGTCACTGCAAATCTAACGGAATCAGCGACGCCCGAAGTCAACACTCCCAAGACCTTTGCATCATTGATGTTAGGAAAAATTCAAAAAGATGCTGATGGTAATTTTCATTCCCTTTCAAATTTTAATTTAATCTTAAACAGAAACTTAACAAAAATAAAGACAATTAAAACTCCAAGATTTTAATCAAAAATTCTTTCTGTTTCAAAGGTAAAAAGAAGACACTTTTGGTGTCGGTGACGCCATTCGGAGGAGATGACAGTGTACCAACAGCAAAAAGGCCCAGCGATAAAAAGATCAATAACGAATATTCAAGACCGAAAACTCTCGACATCATCGCCAAAAATGAAAAGACTGAAGTCATTGTCAAAAGTATCAAGAAATTAGCCGAAAATGAAAATTCCATTTTAGAGAAACGTCAACCAGAATCTCCAAATCTCGAAAAAATTGTCGACATGCCTCTAATAACGTCCGCGAATTTAGTATCAGTCATTCAAAACGAAAATATGGAAGCTCCTCCTACTATGAAAAAAACCGCCGATATCATTAAATCCGATAAAAAAGTGAGTATCGCAAGAACGCCTGCTATAAAAAAATCCGAGAATGAAAAGCCAAGAATCTCATTGCAAAATTCAACCAACAATAAAGGAGAGTACGCAATAACAAAAATAACAAAACGCACCGACATCATGAACACCGAGAATCGAATCAATGGTGTTTATAATTCTGGAATTGAATTAACTATGTCGCCCTTGAAAAAAGAGACAATTGACGATCGATCGTTACTTTTGAAGGGAAAAGACGTGAATAAGATTTCAGTTCCAGCTGCCGAGGAAAAAAAGGAATTTTTGGAAGAGCGCAAAGTTGAGGGTGAGGCAGTGTCGAAAAAATTCACATTCAAAGAGAGTAGAGAATCTGCTGGTGAGCCTGATGGAAAAGCTGACGAGGACGTATCGGAACCTCCAGCTTTACCAAAGAATCCCCCACCTCTCGAAGCAAAACAAAACAGATGCAGCCTCCAAACGGAACCTAAATGTCTCCTCACAATGGCGGAACCAAGAACTTCATTTTTACACGGTGAATCAAAAATACGACCAGCCGTTCCTCAAAAACCAGTTGCTTTACCCCAAAAAATCTCCAATTCACCAACATCTTCCTTTTCCAATACTTCAAATACAAAAACCACTCTCAGTACTTTTGCCGTCTCGAATCAAATCACATCGCGCATTAATTCCAACGAAGAGGTCAAAGATCAAGCCCCTCGAATTTGCAATTACTCCAATTCCACTTCAATCCCAAATGGTGAAATCAAGAACAGTAATAATCAATCGCAATCCATCAGCGGCAGACTCCCACAAACCCAAGTTCAATCGTGCCAAAATAAACCATCCGAAGCATCATCCGAGGAAAGTCCAAAACTCAAAACAAATGGTTTGAGAAGTTTAGGTTCTCCACCAAGACCTAAACCACCTTCCATTGCCTTATGCAAACCACCACAAACTGAAGATGATCTTGATGATGACGAAAACAACGAACATTCTGATTCGCCCTTCGAAGCGATTCGATCATCAAATAAGAGAAGAATGGCACCCAAACCACCTTCAACTCCAACTGATGACACACCAGGTTCCCTATTCGCTCGTAATCCAACGACAGTCACGAAATCAGACTCGCCAGTTGTTCGCGAAATGGAAAAAAGAGAGAGAGCATCATCATGCAGTCCCAAATTTCGAAAAGCAGTCTCTGTCTCTGAGACTCCAGATCCCTCGGATCGAGCACCAGAACCAGCACCAAGGAAAAATATTTCCCTGTCTCAGGACAGTCTCGCAAATCCCGAGAGAATTGAGGAGAAGAAAAAGAGTCGATCTCGCTTCTCGTTGAAGAAGTTTCTTCGAATGGGCTCGAGAAAGGATGTCGACATGACCTGTGGTTATGGTTCCAGAATGGATGAAATCCCATCCACTCCTCAACCAAAACCAAGACTAGAGATCATTCATCCCTTGGAACTTGATGGTGCTGCTGTTCAAGTTCTTGGAAATGAGGGAAATTCCAGGGTCAGTGAGGACGTCACCGACTCTAGAAGTAATTCATCCCTGACATCCAATTCACCGATGACTAATGGAATTCTGCACGGAACAGGTAAGATTGATCTAAATAATGAACACGTAATTAATACGTAATTAAAAAGTTACGTAATTACGTAGTTACGTAATTAAAAAGTTACAACTATTTACAAAATAAAATCTAAACTATCTGGAATTTCTGTCAATTTTTACTATATCCGGTTCAAACTAAATTTTACTATAAAATTTTACTGAAATTTATTTCGAAAATATGGTAAAAATTCACGCAGAAATGCGCAGAAGTTGCAGGGATAGTTTAGGTTTTACTGTGAAAGTTACTTAATTAATTAAACTAATTGCAGTGAGACCAGGCAAACCTCCTCCCCCGCCAAGAAATCAGTCACTGGACGATTGGTCCAGACTGGATCCTGCTAATAAGCCGGCGAGACCACCTCCCCCTCGAACTGACACAAAACTACCACCGAGAGGAGAGAAACCATCGCCAAAAACTTGGCAATCAACATCCAATTCACCTTCGACGTCTGACTCAATTTACGCGAATTTGGGTAAGTTCAGGCCCATCCAGTGTAACTAATGATTAGATTTCACGTATGTAACAGCCATACTCACACGATACTCGCACCTGCTTTTTATAGCTTGCAAACCAGGTCGAAATCGAAAACCGAAACTAAAAGATTGTCAATGATTTTTAAGTTAATTTCGAATTTCTGCAGGAACAGAAATATTTTCTTACCTCAATAAGATTTTACAGAAATTACAATTTCTTACCTTTATTTATAAAAGAAAAATCTTTAGCATCAAATGGGGGTAATAAGTGAAAAGTGTACAATACTTTTTTTTACTTTTCTTACCAAACTTTCCGATTCCCGAAAATCGGAAAATAACTAACAAAACTAAAAAAACAGGTATTATAAGCCTGTTATTTATTGCCCCCATTTGACAGTACTTAAAAAAAAATGAAACAAAAAAATTAAATTAAAACTCGAGATTAAAACATCGTTAAGAAGATAGAAATATTAAAAATTGAAATTAAATAATTTAAAAATTAAGATAAGAAAAAAAACACAATGACAAATTTGGAAATTTAAAATGAAAATTAGAAAAAAAGATATAAATTGAAAAAAATGATAATAAAAATGAAAAAAAATTAAGTTAAAAGAAAAAATGAAAATTGAGAGAAAAAAATGACTTAAAAGTAGAGAAGGATAATGAAATTTTTCGGAATGAAGTTATGTAAGTGAAAAAAAATATCCTTTTCCTGCATAAATTCAAGCTTCTTGTTATGGCTATGTCTGTTTGCAAATATAATTATTTACTCTATAATTTTCTCGCTGATTACTACCAATTTACAATCTTTACCTAGGAACTAGATGACATATAATAGTAATATAGCAGCCATTTTATATACTGACATATAAATATATGTGTTAACTTTCAGTCTCAAAATGTTTAGTTCATGATTAACGAATCCTGATACTATAGATTTTCGTGCATCCTGTGATATATTTTTTTTATACAATCATTTAGACAGTATATCTATATTTCAAAATTTAGTGAAATTATGTAGAAAAATCGAAATATATATTTATGTGATATTTGAAGATTTCGCAGTAGTAAAGTTTGAGAATGGCTGGATAGTTTTCCGAAATGCTCATAATAAAAGGCGACAATTAGCTTTTAAAAATAAATGAACAAAAAAACATGATTAATAATAAAGGGACAGCGTGATATAACCAGCGACAATTTGTAAATATCATTGAAAAAAAAGAAAAAAAAAAAATTACTTGTATCTATATTCTTAAAGTGCTATGTTTTGAAATAAAAGTTTTCTTCGTCTAAATTAAAGAAAACCTTGTTTTTTTAGTCACGTGACTCAATAATTTTCTCTCCAACAAGTATTTGATTGATAAACATTTTTTGCAACTTTTTTTTATAATTTGTAACTTAGAATTATATAAATAAAATTTATTAATTTTTAATTTAATTAATTAATAAATTAATTAATTTTTAATTTAATTAATTAATTAATTAATTAATTTAAAAAATTAATTAATTTTAATTTTTGCATGATATGGTTGACATTGTTATTTTTTTATGACGATATATTTTTATTTTTGTTAAACATTATTCAACAAAACGGCATGAAAAAATAACTTTATTGGTGTTAGAGTTGGCAGTTCAATTACAAAGTGCTCGTGCTGGATATATGCAACTAACGCCGCATGCATTGAATGCATATTTGCACCGTGTTCCTTTGGATTTATGTCTATAGATTTTAGATAGCAATGTCTGCCAATCTTTCGTTTTAACACTAACTAAATCTTGAATTATTTGTATCCATATGCAAGATGCAATTATATTTCATTTTTGCCAGCGATATAAGCACTGAAGCTATGAAAATTTTTCTTTTATTTTAGATTTAAATTCAAAAAATTGACACTTACACTGAAGAAAAATTATTTGATTGAAATAATCAGTTGATATTTTATAAAATAAATTTTTATTTGCATCAAACATTATTTGAGTCAAATTGTATTTGTTCCAATTACAGAAATTATTGATTCAAATACATTATACAATTCAAATACAATTTGGTTGAAAATAAAAATTATATTTGTTTGAATTAATTTCTTTCACAGTGGATATACACGGAAAAAAAATAAAGTAACTTTTACAATTAACAAAGTAAAATCTCTCTGTAATTTCTGTCAATATTTACAATTTTCAAAGTAAATTTTGTATTTTAAAATTTACTCCGGAAATAGTAAAAATGATAGAAATGGTCAGAAATTCAACCAGACAGTTTAGGTTTTACTTTGTATAGTAAAAGTTACTTTATAATTTTTTCAGTGATAAGAAAAGAATAAAATAAAAAAATCGATACTATATTACCCACTAAAAAGTAATCAAAGTCCTTTAATCTTTTGATGGGAACATTTTATCCCTGACGATGAAAACTTATTTATTCTCGAAACTTTTGCCGTTTTTAAGTCTATATAAAGTTGGAGGATTAGTTTTTTTTTTTTTTTATTACTACTTTTTTTTTTATTTATTATTATAAAGATATCGCGATATTATAAAAAGTATAGTGTCGGTGGGAATATATATTTAAAGGATCGTGACCCTGATTAGGTAGTAAATTATTAAAGAAAATAAAAACCGAAATTTTTGATTGAAATCCCAGAGCAGTAAGAGTTTAGGTACGTACTAGCTTTAGTGTTTAGTCAAATTAACTATAACTAGCTAGCCTGTGATATGCCTTGTGTCTTGTGGTACTAACACTGGCGCTTGACCATGGCGTACGGGCCTGCAGCAGCGGAGGATGTTACAGGTGAAATTCGAAGTTCTCTGGTACCATCCAAGCCACAACGAACGGCCAGCATGAGGGACCAGACGATTTCTCAACCTCCCGTGAAAAAAGCCGTTCACAATCAGAATCAGGACTACGAGAATCTCGAATCTAATTCTCCTGTCTCAAATTCAACGGTTCGTTCCATTTACATACTATAGAATTTTTTTAAAACACTAATTCAAATTAATAAGCAGAAAATACTAGTAAAAACGATATGAATCATTTTTTATTCTGCAAAATGATTTCACTACAGAATATATTGAAACAGATATTGATGAAAATATTATATATATACGATTTTATATTATGAAGGAATATTGAAATTAATGGAAATATTTATAGGCTTCGAGCGAGAGTCAGGTTTACGAATGCTTATCGAGTTCTCCGGAATGTGATTCGAGTCTTGAATTACGCCATGGGAACGGAAATCATGCAACTGCTAAAAGAAAATCCGACAGCAGTGCTTTGGAATCAAATGTGGAGTTCAAGTACCATCAACCAACGTTCACCAGGTCAACTTCCTTGCCATATTGTGGTAGCGAAACCGAAAGTGAACTCTACGCTCCCTACAGCTTCTATACCAATGACGAAGTAAGATTCTATCTCTATTATTATCATGACATAAATTCCTAAATTTTATAATCATCCACAATTAATATAAATACATTATTTGAGTCAAATTGTATTTTTGTATCAATATTAGACACTATTTTAAATTAATAACACAGAAACGTGATTAACGTGAGTAATTAATAATCCGTTAACTATTACATTGCTTACATCACATATTTTAATTATTATCAAGAAATTCATTTCATTATTACAATCAGGGTCCTGAAGATGATCAAGATTGGAAAAACAAAGACGATGAATCTAGAGTTAGTCGTTTGAGACAAAGAAGAGGTCGAAGTATTGTTCACCGAAGTTTGGAAGATAATTACGGAGCAGTTGTTGTAGCCAATCATGAAGCATTGGCCCAATTTTTGGAACAAGTAAGTTTCGTCTATTTTACTGAATTAATTTCCATTTTTAAAATTTTATTTTCTCCCTGCATTATTTTAAATAATACTCCTATCTACAACTTTTGCCCGTTTGAGTCCATTTTTCGAAATAATAAAATCGAAAGGAATTTGAAAAATGCTCTCACGTTTGAGTCCATTTTTCGAAATAATAAAATCGAAAGGAATTTGAAAAATGCTCTCACGTTAAAAGCGATAGTTTTGCAACAAAGTCGAGATATTAAAGTGACGAGATTTACAAAAGTGAACTAAGTCGTTGGCGACTTGAATACACAAGTACGTAAACTGGTGTAACTTTATGATTATAGTGATTGGACATTGCCAACGTATATTCAAACCTAACATTAAACAATTTCTTTCGTTGCTATTGAGTTTGCAAAACTTTATATCACACGTTATCTTCAACAGGTGTCAACTATGTAATGTAAAATACGTCATAAAGTTTCATTTACAAAACACATGAATATCGTGTCACGTCACGAAATGTGTAATTAAAGATTATTTTATGTAAATCAAAATTAATGCCAAACTGCCTTTCTAAATATATAATTAAGGGCGTGAGGATCATTCCAAATTTATTAAAATATCGAGTCTGAAAAAAAGTTGTTCTAATTAATTTTCAAACTAGAAAAATTGTCCAATTATAATAAATTCTACAAAAAATCAATTAACGAAGATTAATTAATTTTTCCAGTTGAATTTAGTTTCATCCCTATCACTCGGTCTGCGAGGATTGAAGAACGCAAATCTACGATTTAATGATTTTACTTTGGACTCTGCCTCGTCTGTTATTGTTGGGAAAAGGATATTTTATTCCGCAACGTGGAACGATCAAAATGTCACTATTTGCATAGTTTTCAATCCAACTATGCACGTTTCGAGAAAGGATTTCTATCTAGCGCCTATAGTCGAATTTATAGATGCTGTGCCACAGGAAATTTTTGAAAAGATGGGTTACAATGGGCGGAAGACAATCGAAGGTTTGCTGTGTTTTTTTTTTTTTTAATATAAAAAATTATGTTTGGAAAAATAAAAATTTCCAAGTTCTAACGTTTTTGTTTATTTTTAGCTACAATCTCAGTATTGCCTCGCCTTCAAGTAAATACTATTCACACTTTCGGCGCAATGACAAAAGACACCATTGACGATGGAACAACGAAAGATTCCTTCTTTGTCTTGCTGCAATTCGTGAACGCCTTGAAAAATCTTCAGGCTCGTGGTATCGAAGAATCACCGAAGAATTTGAGCAATGTCGTGCTTTGTCGAGAAGATAAGGACGCTTGTTACAGGATTTATCTCCTTCAAGGGTAAGAAAATCTCTATTTCTCTATATATATATATTACAAAACCCTTTTCGTGATTTTAGTTCCTACTTAGAAGAATTTTAAGGAATTTAAAAAAAAATTATATTACGTAAATTACGAGCTGGGAATTGAAACAATTAGTTTGTAAATTTTTCGCCATTTTTTAATAAAAATGAGAAATAATGATAATGATGAATTAAATGATTCTTTTGGAATTTCTAAAGTGAGAAGAAACGATCATTTACAGATAACATGTAAAATACATTCCACATCCGCTGGACCGTACAAATGTGCTTTTATTTTCTCAATTTGCAGATTAAACGTTGATAACGGTGAAGAATGTGAAGAGAAAATGGCTTCGTTGTGCCAATGTGCCCTTCTTGCACTGCAGGAATTGCATCTCACTAATAAACTGCCTCTCGTTAGGGAGTTGCTCACGAAGGAGAAGGCAGAAACTCTGTCGCAGGTAAAATAAATTATTCCATTCAAATGCAAAGAGAAACATAAAACATTACCTAAAACTCATTAGTTGGAATTTTATAAGAAACAATTTTCCATTTAGCCAAACTATAAAGCATAGAATCAATATATTTTAATGCAATTTGGCAAAATCAATATTGCAAAATTTTACCAAATCTATGGAAATATTTTAAAAAGAATTTCTTTCAAAAATTTCAATAGAAAACATATGAGAAGATCCTACAAAAAAAATAACCAATGAATTATTATCACCATGTTTAAAAAATGTATTTCTCGTTTCAGGTAAAGTCACTATTGGAATTTTCGTTATGGGGACCAGCTGACGTAACTCTAGGCGGACCACGAGAAAGAGAAACTGCTCTCCAAAGATGGTTGGATCTTGAAAGAGCAACAGTTCTTCACGCTTTAGTGAGGACAAGAGCTCCACTAACAGTAACGGACGAATACCATCTATTTTTCCTGGTTCATACAACATCAAAAACTATGTGCGAGGCATCCATACATCTTGACAGGCAACGAAATGGCTTAATGCGAACCAATTAATTGCAAAATTCAAAGCACAAATCGTTATCAAAACATTGCTCAAAATAATATTGTCAAATCTATATATAGATTGTTATCACATTCGTTAATCTATTAGTACTGTGAAAAAATATATTTAAAAGAAATGAATTATTTAGGGTGAGAGTAGTGTTGATATATATTTTCTTTAAAGACACTCGAATAATATTTCCGTAATGTCGCGTGGAGTAAAAAAATTGTCCCGTTAAGTTTGTTAAAAATGCTCAATCATCGAACAAAAAATTGTTTTGTGTTTAATAGTTAAAAATTATTTCTTGTTTCGTTCAAATTTCGTCTTTAAAAAAAATTGTTGTTTACTTGAAAATTATTTCATGTTTCGTTCGAAACATGTGTGTATGTTTTTTTTAACAATTACACATATTATTTACTTATGTACAGTTGAATATTTCCAGCATGACAAGTTTATCTGATATTATTTAAATTACATTGTGTCATTTATACATAATAAAATACTCAATGAATTGTTTATAAATTGTCATTAATATGATATTAACGATATTAATATTCTTATTAATGATAATATCATAATTAATGTTTTGTACATAATAAAATTGTTATTAATGAAAATATCACAATTAAAGTATATGTACATTTTCTCTATTTTACATTCTTTAAGAATAAATATTTAATAAATGTTGGTTAAATAATTATTTATTATGTATCTTCATAATTTGAATCAAAAATTAAATTTTTGCCAATTGTCAAATATCTGAATAATAATAAGAAATATTTTTATTTCAAATCAAGAATTTTATGATTAAAAATTTTAATTATTTATATGCGGAAAGAAAATAAATATTTTATAAAAGTAGTTTACAATATTTCAGGACAAAATGCAACAAAGCGCAATTTTGATATAAGAAATAATAAAAACACAAAAAAAATTATATAAAAGTATAGTTATACCAAATATCAAATACGTTAATCAAATTTTAATAACTATACTAAATTTCATTTAAGTTTTTTAGTTCAATATTTCGGGTATCAAAATTTCTCCCTAAATTGTAAACTATTTTTATAAGATTGAATATTTATTTTTATTCCGTGTAGTATTCATATAAAAATACTTTCTCATTATTGATGAGAATATAATTATAATTAATTGTAAAATTGAGAATTTAAAATAAACTTTTGATGAGAAAAGAACCGCCTACATTCAAGGTAGACTACATCTGATGGTAAGTAAGCAAAAACTAACGTCTGCGCATTGAGAAAAATCTGCTTCGCGAATTACATGATTTCATACATTCTTCACATCAGTATAAATATTTATATTAATCAAAAATACTCAATTCAAAGGAATGTCGAAATTACTGAATTATCAGAGACATGAAACTTATCAAATCTTGATTAGTTGAATGAAATGATTACACTCAATTCGTACATTTAGACAGTGTTTCCTAAAATGTACAACTGAGACAATCAATATTTATTTACTGAATGTAATTTCTGTGTGAATTTCATAACCATAATTCTGTTTGTAGAACAAAACTTGATAAAATGGAGGTGAGTTATTATTTATAAGTATTTATATTGTAAATTATTATTTAAATTTTATAAGTATTAATATTTTTAATATTTTTAATATTATTAATAATATTAATAAATATTGATAATAATTTACGAAATTTATATATCAGGTTTTATTAAATTAATAGAAAAGATTTAGAATTAAACAAAGTATTGAACCAAGAAACTAACTATCATTTTCAGTACGAATTATTGTGGAAATTAGTGACTTATATTTACTACACTGGAGGATTACTGCTAATAATCAAAATATACAATACAGTAACTGCGGGAGTATGTAAAACTGATAAGCGATTAGATGGACAAGTTATAATTGTAACAGGTTCTAATACAGGTTAGTTATATAGCATTGCTTATTAATTGAATTTGGTATTTATAGGTAAATTATAATCGTACAACTATTAATAATTTAATCATCTAGGAATTGGTAAGGCCACTGCCTTAGATTTTGCAAAAAGAGGAGCTAAAGTTATTTTAGCGTGCAGGGATCTAGTAAAGGCTCACAAAGCTAAAGGTAATACAACAAATAACTAAACTACCAATAAACTAATAAGTGAAAAAATACATATCTCTATTTCCATTTTCAACGGACAGAAGAAATAGTGGAAATAACAAATAATAAAAATGTGGTGGTTCGACATTTGGATTTAGCTTCTTTGAAAAGTGTGAGACAATTTGCAAATGAAATAATTGCCACTGAAAATAGATTGGATGTTCTTGTTAACAATGCAGGTCTGGGGGGCATAGTTGATAAAAAAACTGAGGATGGACTCGAATGGGGTTTACAAGTCAATCATTACAGCCCTTTTTTGCTGACAAATCTATTAATTGGTAAATATCAATTTTATCCAACTTTGTAAAGTACTGAGAAAATTATTTGAAAACTCAAGTTCCAAATTGACAAAACTTACAAGAATTTTTAAGCAACAATTAGTAAACATTTTTTTACAGATTTACTTAAAAAGTCAGCACCTAGCCGTATTATTCACGTGTCTTCAATGATGCACAGACTAGGATACTTAGATTTTGATAATATGAATTTCGAAAAAGGAGTCAATGGTTTTATGATATATAATAACAGTAAATTATACAACATAATAGGAAGTAATGAATTTGCAAGACGATTAGAAGGAACTGGTAAGACCGTATCTAAATAGTATTCGAAATTTTCATCCAATTTTCAATTAATGCTTCAAGAAGAAAAAAAACTAATATGAAAATCCTTACTTCAGGTGTAACGTCGAATAGTTTACATCCAGGCATTGTACATACGGAAATAATGAGAGAAATTCATCCACTAATAAGATATTTTGTTAATAAAATGTTACAATTATTCTACAAGGTAAGTTAATAAAATTTTTGTCAAAGTATTTTCAAGTTTCTTAAAGAAAGAATATGTATACTGACAAAACTTGAAACCGATTTCTTTAGTCACCAGAAGAAGGAGCTCAAACGACAATTTATCTATCAATAAACGACGATGTAACAAATATCTCAGGAAAATATTTCTCTGATTGTCAGGTATAAATAGTGTTTTTTTTTTTTTGCTCTTTATTTCTTAATCATGAACGTTAATTATCATTTCTATTCTGTTAATTTTGCAGGAAGCTTACTCATCATCAATCACAAAAGATGAGGAAACGGGCAAGAAATTTTGGAATAAATGCTGTGATTTTGTGAATCTTAAACCAGAAGAAAGATTTATTTAACAATTATTAATATAAAAGTTTTACCTTTTTTATATTAAATTTAAAGTAAAAAAAATTAACCAATTTTTGCAGTTTTTTAATGAAAAATTGAATATTTTATTACGTACATTAAAAATATAAAAACATTTTCATAAACTTGATTCTCATTATTATCGTAACTCTTATCTGACCCTAACCCGACAATCAGTTAGTGCTTCATGGACAACTTCGTTGAGTTTGCTGTATTTGAGTCAAACCTGACTTTTCCTCTAAACTTCGGATTTTTGACAACAGATCATCCACCAAATCTGCCTGTTCACTTATTTCATTGTAACAACTAAAGGTTGTTTTATGCAACCTCTCTCTTAGGTTTTTCCCTTTTCACTCGATGTTGCTGGTTGATTTACCTCATCGCTTTCAGTAGTAACAACATTGTCATTGCCCTGTAGTGTACTATCATCCATGTTAAATACACTATCACGTTTATTTTCTTCAAAAATTATTTCCAACAAGTCAGAAAATTCTTCTATTTCTGGATGACTGAAATCGAATGCTGTATCAGAAGATATTCCTTTATCTTTTTTAATTTTTAGATGTTTATTTCTTTCTAAAAATGATTGCATCCACTGCTTTCCTGCCATTTTTGATTCATCGTCAAAATTGTGTTTTATATTCAATTTTGTGGCTAACTGATAAGCCATTCTCCGTACATCCTTTCCTGTTTATAACATATATAATAATAATTTCTAATAATTATGAAATAATAATTATAATACTTATTACATTTAATTATATCCTTACGACTACAGGGAAATCCAGTTTTCTCAAGAGTTTCTACGAGATCCACTAATTTCTTTTCATTTTCAAATCCGAGAACTGGTCCTTTGCCTAGACCATTTTTTGTAAAGTCTGCCTTCTTTATGCGCCTACCTAATGTACGTGGAGGGATACCGTAGGTCCTAGCTGCTGCCTTCAATCCCATTTTGTTTGATTCAACTGCTTTTGCTGCTTCTCTTATTGATTCCTCTGTCCACGTTGGCGTTCGTGGTGTTACACCTTCTTTTCGCTTGTAAATTCTTGGCATTCTATAATTACGTAACCAATTTTAATGCAATTCGGTACTATTAATATCAATTACTATTAATATTTAATATTTGTCCAAATGTACAAATATTATTTATATTTATATGGGTACGTTTATACTTACGTGACAATTAACTAGTGAAACACCGATAAACTTGTATTAACTTAACATCTGTATTAAAAATATTTTAAAATCGCGACAACTTTAAGCAAAAATATATGTATTTTCCATGCACAAAACTCAACATCACACTCAAAACACTACACAGCTGCGAGGCAAGTAATTGTTGCCTTACAGAAAGAAATTAGCTACTAGTACGGCAGTAGGTAAACTAGATAATGATAACAAATCACCAGAATGTTTCTTTTATCTCAAAATTTGAAAAAGGGAAATCCGGATGGAACATTCGAACGAGGAATTCACTGGTTAAAAATGTGTGTACAAAAGGGTAGACAAAAGGGAAGAATGTGTGAAGAAATTATGTACTGTATTTAGGTCTTTCACCCTCAAATTGTGAAATACATAAGAATGTTAATTTGTTTAATTTAAAAATGTTTCCTTTCTTAGGTTTTTATCTAATTTTAACACATTGAATTCAAACACCAAGAACAAGGATATATTGTATGAGTTTAGAAAATAGTTTGTGTAATTGTTTATAATATGTTGTCTAGAAATCTTAGATGTGTCTTTGAAATTTAAATAATATTTTATTAGAATATTTTTATTATAATATTAGAAAAAGTTACGAAGTTCGACCGTAACAGTTTTAAAAGTTTGCGTTACGACTGCGTTAGTGTAGGTTGCTATGGCTATAAATTCCTCTCGAAAAAAAGTTGACCTTGTAACAAGTTTTTAAATTAATATATGCACTCATGCAGTTTCAGTGTTACCCAAAGTTACTTTTAAAAACACAGACAAGATACAGTAATTAGTAATATTTGACGGCAATATAAAAGTCGTTATGGAGGTAAGCTTAATTTTAAAAAACTTTTTAATTAAAAATTTCCTGTACAAAATCCGACATTCACGTAACTTAGTATAATATTTCTGCAAAATGTTAATAAATTTACATATAAGATCAAACAGTCTCATAACGTCAATCGTTGAGAAAAAAAATTTATACATTGTCACTCAACGAATGCAAATAGGGATATTCTTTCACGATACAACAATATTCACTAATACGTTTGTGTCAACAAAGATAAATTAAATATTTAATTAATAAATTAAAAATTTTAATACTAAATAAAAAATTATTTTAGTACAAATTATTGTGGATAATAGTGGCTTGCATTTGTTGCATTGGAGTATTGTTATTTCTATTCAAAATATACAATAAATTGACAATGGGAGTATGTAAAACGGATAAGAGATTAGATGAACAAGTAATAATTGTTACTGGCGCTAATACAGGTAACTATCCCAAACAAACCAACATAAAGAAAAATAATAAAAAAATATCTAGGTTTTATTAAATGCAACACTAGAGCATGATCTATAATCATGATCTAGATTAATAAACCGGTTAAAATTAATTGGTATTTTTAATTATTTAAGGCATCGGTAAAGCGACTGCCTTGGATTTTGCAAAAAGAGGAGCTAAAGTTATTCTAGCGTGCAGGGATCTAGTAAAGGCTCACAAAGCCAAAGGTAATACAACAAATAAGTAATACTACCAATAAACTAATAAGTAAAAAAAATACATATCTCTATTTCCATTTTCAAATGACAGAAGAAATTGTGGAAATTGCGAATAATAGAAATGTGGTGGTTCGACATTTGGATTTAGCGTCTCTGAAAAGTGTGAGACAATTTGCAAATGAAATAATTGCCACTGAAAATAGATTGGATGTTCTTGTTAACAATGCAGGTCAGACGGGCATAGTTGATAAAAAAACTGAAGATGGACTCGAATGGGGTTTGCAAGTCAATCATTACGGACATTTTTTGCTGACAAATCTACTAATTGGTAAATTTCAATTTTATCCAACTTTGTAAAGTACTGAGAAAATTATTTGAAAACTGAAGTTCCAAATTGACAAAACTTACAAGAATTTTTAAGCAACAATTAGTAAACATTTTTTTACAGATTTACTTAAAAAGTCAGCACCTAGCCGTATTGTTCACGTATCCTCAATGTTACACAGAGGAGGAAGATTAGATTTCGAAAACATGAACTGTGAAAAGAGATTATTTCCTTTCAACATTAAATTTTTTGAAGGTTTTTTTATATATAATACCAGTAAATTATATAATGTAATAGGGAGTAACGAATTTTCACGGCGACTAGAAGGAAGTGGTTAGTCATTGTATAAATAATAGTTTTAAAAATTCATACCTGATCTGGAAATTTTTTATTGATATTATTATTATTATTATTTTAAAATGAAAATAGCATCATGTCATGAAACTTTTAATTTCAGGAGTAACGTCTAATAGTTTACATCCTGGTGTTGTACGCACAGAAGTAACGAGAGATCTTCCTTTAATAATAAGATATTTCTCAAACAAAAGTTCTGAATTATTTTTCAAGGTAATAAATTATGTTAATAGGACTATCAAAGTGTGCTACTAGATAACAGTAACCAAATGTTTCAGTCACCAGAGATGGGAGCTCAAACGACAATATATTTATCAATTCATGATGAAGTGAAAAATATCTCAGGAAAATATTTTGCAGATTGCAAAGTATAAATTTTTTATTTTTTTATGTCTACTTGTTAAAGAGATTCTTAATTTTTTTTTATTGCAGGAAGCTTACTCATCATCTATTACAAGAGACCGAGAAGCTGGTACGAAATTTTGGGATAAATGCTGTGATCTTGTGGATCTTGAAACAGAAGAAAGATTTATTTAACTCTTTCTTTAGATGATAATATTTAAATTGTTTTCTTTTTCATACAAAGTTATAATTAATTGAATTGTTTCATTTTAATAAGTACATGTACTAAAATTTGGTGTTATATTGTTTTAGAAAAAATAAACAATAAACACAATGTTGAAAAAATAAATAAAAACTAATAAAAAATTTAATGTACTCCTAAGGAAATAAATAATAAAATTTAAAATATAAAGATATTGCACCGCTCACATCGATGACTTTGCTAGAAATTATTGGTAAATTAAACATACAAAACAATATATATAAAATGCAGAAGTTTATAAATTATAAAATAAAATTTAAAACAACATAGTGACATAATAATAAAAATTATACATATTTTCACTGGTACTCCAGCTACTGTGACACATACAAGTGTGTTGTGTGTATGTCTGCACGTGTGCGAATACACACCAAATGATTTTCCGATTTCCCTACCTATACCTATATTTAAAGCGGAAAAAAATTTACTTCACTCACAAAAAAAGCTATTCCTACCTACCCATATTCTATTTAAGTTCAAACCTATTTTTTAATTATCAACACTCATACAAGCACTCCACGGTCCTCTCACATGCCGTCCAGGTGCAAAGAGCCTACACTAGGGCTAACGCGTTCCGAAACGGGTTACCGTCACCTGAACTCAAAATCACACAAATTGCTGAAAGAAAAAGCTTTACCTAATCATTAAACAAAAACTTTAACTTTAAAATTCATCATGCATTAATTTTTAATATTTAATTTAATATGCAAAATTAAAAAAACTCTATTGTTTATAACTTTAAAATTGAAAAAAATTTCTAAATCTAGTTTCAAACATTTTTTTTAAAGAAAGAAAATTATTTTAAATCATGAGAAAAATGGCAAGCAATAAATATTAAACAAATTATAAATTACATGCACATAAAAATAAACAATAAAATAATAACATTGACAAAAGTATTAATTTCGCAGTAATAAAAAATCTACTGGAAAATAATACATTTTATCAATGGTGTCACTATGTTGTGATTCCTTCCCTGTTTTTAAGAGATCTTTTATACGAATGAATCAATTTATATTTGAAAAAAACTCGAGAAGATGATTGTAAAATTAATATAAGTTTAAAAAATATCAAAAAAAAATTAATTTTAAATTTATAAATTAATTTACTCTGACTTTACATGAATGAAATAATTCAAAAACTGTCAAACAGGGAAGGATAAATAATGAAAGAATTGACTGGCTTTGATATTGGTGAATTATCCCACGTTGTGGCGATGGGATCCTACCACATCACCCCTTCTGAGCCACCCCCGAATATCCCTGATTCTTGATTGCACTTCTGCATCAGGTCGGAGGCCACACGGAACCGTTAAAAAAAGTTGTGTATATAAAAAAAAAACGGCAGTGTGCAGGGACTTCTTTTCTTCTCCACATCCTTCCTGTCCTTCAGATTGTCGATTAGGCACACACTGAAAAATAAAAAATTAAGAAAATTAAATTAAATGCATTTAGTTTCTATAATACTATTAGATAAATTTTACAGAATTTTCAATTTGATTCTCAAATTTTCATATAAATATAAGCAATGAAAAAACTTACTTCTTGTGGATTTCCACGTCGTAGTACACATGACGATGACAGCATACTCTCCTCTTGGAATCTTCCATCTCCTGGACCAGCTGCCTGAAAATTTTTAGAAAAATCTATTGCATTACATAATTAAATAAATCCATTGTATCATTTTCTATCTATGTATAAAATACAATACTCCAAAACGATTTTTTGAATGCATTTTAGATGCAACTTTACGCTAGAGAGAGAGAGAGATCTCAACGTACTAAATATTATAAAATAATAACAATTAGATGTTTGAAGATGAGCTATAAATCGCAATTCAATTGTCACAGTTTAAGCGTATAGGCATTTATTGTAATTGCACTAGAAAATTCAGGAAAAAGATTAAATAACTTACACTGAACTGCGTTCTGCTGTACCCGATCTCCTCCAGGAGCAGCTCCGCAACAAACACCCATCCTTCAAGAAATGAACGCCTACAAACTGAAAAAAATTTTATTCAACACTTTTTTTTATAAACCACCAAAATAAAAATTACTTGAATAAACAGAGCGTACGATATTGTGTACAGTATTTAAAATGTTTCCAATTAGCAACTCAAAACGAATCAATAAGCTTTTTAACAATAAAATATCAAAAATAATTTGTCGAATTTTACGTCAACAATGACAATAATAACGCGGACAACAATGACAATAAATTAGGTTAGGTTGGAGTAAAAATAATCCGAAAGTAAATAAAATATACGCAATAAAACAAGATTATAAAATTAGATTATTGAATAAATCAAAAGGAATATTAGAATTTATGTGAAAAACTTACCGGCACCTCGTGGTCGATGAAAGATCTTGTCACTTGACAAGAAATGGTCAGCATCCATCAGAATTTTTTTCATCTACAATTCCATCTGCACAAATACATTATAATTCACTTAATTTTTATTATTCTGGTTGAAATTGAATAAAATTTTTGGATAAAAACATATTTCTTGAAGTGAAAATAATCAACAAAGCGGGAAAACAGCAGTTACAACTATGCGCAAAGCAAATGACGCGTCGTACATGCAAGTCAGAGTTGCCAACGTTGAGAAAAACTATAAAGGACCATGGCGCCAATTTCAAAATTAAAGTAATAAATATTCCGAAACTAATATTATTTGAGTTGAAATTCTTTTTGATTGTGTAAATTATTTTTCGATATAAACTCTATGCTGGTAATTAGTGCAGTTTATTAAATTAAATAATGTTTATAATAGTTTATAATCACAAATCACAACTATGCGCAAGGCAAGTGACGCGTCATGCTGAAAATTCAGTGTTGCCAACGTTCGAAAAATATAAATGAACATGGCGCCACTTTTCAAATTATTATTTATTGCAATTGCTATTTCTTTTATTTTTTAGACTATAGAGGATTAAAACTAATTAACCTCGATAATAAAAATATAAATTATCTAATTTCTATTTTTTTAAATAATAAATATTCGATAAAGTTATATTATCTCATGAGCAATATTTTAAAACTTCTCATTTGAAATACTTTCCAATAATGTAAAATTATTGTTCAATTTTTTGTTGCAAAATCTTATCATATCTATTCTCTTCATTTTCATTAAATTAATATGTTAGAAATGAAAATATTCAATTTTGTTGCAACAATGCACTTAATCTAACTTTTTGTCACAAGTTAAAAATAAATTTCCACTACTCACCATTCGCAGATGAAACTGTAGAAAATTGATCAGCATAAATTCGTCCTCTCTGGGTTAAGCTTTCTTTATTATTCTCCATATTCGTCTTTCTAATTCTTCACATCCTTCATAGCTTTGAGTACTCTAAAATTATTAATTAAAAATAAGTAAAAATCTTCTACATTGTGATTCTTAATGCTTAGAATTAATTTCCAAAAAATATTATACATGCAAAAAAAAATTTTTTAAATTAATTTAACTTATACAACTATAAATATTTGTTATTATACATTGTTATTGATCATTTTTTATTACAATTATATTGATTTTCTCCTGTTCAAAAATCTAATTAAAAATAATCTCAAATAGAGTATCAGAAAATTAATAATATGCTTTACTTGAATTTGAATTTCTCTTTCAGTAACTTCAATGATGATGGCTCGACTGTCATGCATTGCACATTAGAAGGCAAGATGAATGTGAGTAATTCCCCTCAAGATGTGATGAAAAGGACTTTGAATTGATTCTCGTAACATGGATCAGCTTCGAGTTTCTAAAATAAAAATTATTTTTAAATTCAATTGTACAAATAATTAAATAAATAAATTTTTAACATTTCATTTATTATTTTTTGTATTATTCCTACTATTTATTTTCTATTAATGATGTTATATTATTATATATTATTCTATTGAAATAATATCAGGAATTCCTATATTTTTAATCTCTTCATGTAATTGGAATTATTTAAAAAAAATAGGTGACAAAGGTAATAAAACCAAAATACCAAATACAAAAATAAAATACAGAAAATGTAAGATCAAAATACAAACAATCATATGCTCTTAAGTGATACGAAAATACATCGATCTCTTGTAATTCAATCATTTAATATAATTTATGAACGATGAAAAATAAGGAAAAAATATTCAAGTAGACTAAATTTAAAGAATCATCATTTTAAAATTAGACATATTAAAACAGAAAAATTCGAGAAAACATTAAGATAAAAAACCAAACTAAATGAATACTGCATAATAATAACAAATATGTAAAGAATTTTTTGATTAAGTTTTCTTTCTAATTTCATCAAGAAAGCACGCTGTAATTAAAATTCTTATTTTATTATTATAAAGAAAATTTATTATTCAAATGAAATCTAAAATTTACTTCTTTATTCAAAATTCTCAAATCTTACGAGACTTTGATTCTAAACTATTATTATTAAGAGTAAAAAACTCTTAAAAATATTCGCAAAATAACGCCAAGAGCAAAGTGAATGGAAGGTACCATTGAGAGAAATAAAAGAAAAACAAAAATGCCATATTTTTTTTTCTTTTTGATAACTTCATCCGAAATTGGATTCTGCGCGGATGGAGATGATTCCTCCCTTGTAATTTATCCGAATGAGGTTCACGCACGCGTATTCGCTTATTGATCTCGGAAAACCACCCCACATGCAGTCGCATCCGATGGGTAGTGGTCCACCGGCCGCAAGCAACATCTTTTCTTCTCCACTGATTTTTTCACGAATTTTTAATAAAAGGTGAAGATTATGTGACCAATGGAACATATTCCAACAATATAAAAAAGCCTTCTCTCATTGTTTTTCAAAGAAAAACAAAAAAAGGATAAAAGAAAACAGAATCAGAGTGAAATGCAGTCTGAAAGTTGACGAATTAACGAAATAAAAACAAGATCAATTATTTAAAGTGTGTTTTCAAATCTCGAAAGAAATGTGAGAACGTGTGTTAAATGTAATTGATTTTGAATTCTGACTAAATCATAATCAAGAAAAACTTATACGGATTAAGGATGAAATTGTCCTTTCTGAGGAAGAGACAGCATTGATGGTCAATTATTGCATCCATGCGACGAAAAACAGAACCGAACAGGATTGTTTATCTTATCCATTCTGATGAATTTTTAAAGGTAAGCTCCATTAATGACAAACAAGTTTAAAACAACTCTTTTTGAAACTTTAGACTTTGCATAGAAAATTCTCTTTAATCTTGAAGCTTTCCTTCTGATAAAGAATATTCTCTAATAAAATAAAAAAAAAATAATATTCTATTTCTTATTTACAAAAATATCAAGTTCAACTTTTTCAATTATTTCTATATAGACACTAACAGTTTTTCACTCGTGAGTTGAAATAATGAGTAATTTAATTAGATGAAATCATCAACTATAGATTAAATGAAGTAAATATTTACTTTGCACAGGATGCTGATGAAAGCAGCGATTTAGTTCGCAAAATCCGAGAGTCAAAGGAAAATAAAGATGTTGAAACAATTTATCCTGATTCTCGCAACAGGTTTTTGCCTAGGAAATCCCGATGCCAAGAGATTGTACGATGATTTACTTTCAAACTACAATCGATTAATTAGACCTGTTTTGAATAATACAGACACCATTGTCGTAAAACTTGGTTTACGACTATCCCAACTTATAGATCTGGTGAGTAAACTAAACAGCAACACCTAAACTACCAAAATAAACTAACACTGAAAAATCAAAAGAATATTCAATTATTAAATATTTTACGAATGGAAGAAATATTCAAAAAATTGTTTAAACAAATAGCTAAAAGAAATGTCTAACGTAAAAATTTCAGAATCTTAAGGATCAGATTTTGACTACCAACGTTTGGTTAGAACACGTAAGTTTTTAATTATTTTCCGAAATAAAAAATTCCATTAAACAATATTATATTACTATAAATATATATGTTAAATTTATCAAAATTAATCAAATTAAAATAAAGAAAATCATTCTAGGAATGGCAGGATCATAAATTTCAATGGGATCCTTCAGAATATGGAGGGATGACCGAATTATATGTTCCTAGCGAACATATATGGTTACCAGATATTGTTCTTTACAATAAGTGCGTGTTTCTTGTAGTAATTTATTAAAATAACGAGTAGACAATTATTTGAAAATTCTTAAAAAGAAAAAATTAACGTACCTGAATTTTTTAGTGCTGACGGTGAATATGGAATCACGACAATGACGAAAGCTGTTCTTCACCATACCGGAAAAGTAATTTGGACGCCACCAGCTATTTTCAAATCCTCTTGTGAAATCGACGTCAGATATTTTCCCTTTGACCAGCAAATTTGCTTCATGAAATTCGGATCCTGGACTTATGACGGTTTTCAAGTAAGCAACTCTTTAATCTGCAATTGTAAAACATAATTTAACTACCACGAAAATTATACAGCTAATATAATTATTTTTCAATGAAATGAAACACTTTCAAAAAATTCTTATTATTAATATTAATTAAATAATTATATTTTTTACTTTTGGAAATATTTCAAACTTTAAGAATAATTAATTACTCTTCAAAGAAATTTACAATGTAATGATAAAAATTCTCTAAATAATATAATTTATCAAAAAATGTATGACAAAAGATATCAATTATAAATTATAAACACAAATTTAATTAATTTAATTTTTTAAAAACAGATAGACTTGAAGCACAAAGATTCACAAGAAGGGGATGACAAAGTGGATGTTGGAATTGACTTGCGCGAGTATTATCCAAGTGTTGAATGGGATATTCTCAACGTTCCAGCAGAACGACATGAAAAATATTATTCCTGCTGTCTTGAGCCCTATCCTGATATTTTTTTCAACATCACTCTCCGAAGAAAAACTCTTTTTTACACAGTCAACTTAATTATTCCCTGCGTTAGCATCTCTTACCTTTCGGTGCTTGCGTTCTATCTACCAGCGGACTCTGGAGAAAAAATCGCACTCTGCATCAATATTCTTCTCTCGCAAACAATGTTTTTCTTATTGATTTCTGAAATTATTCCCTCGACATCACTGGCACTACCATTGCTTGGAAAATATCTTCTCTTCACTATGATTCTTGTGGGATTTTCCGTTGTCATCACCATTATCATTTTAAACGTTCATTATCGAAAACCAAGTACTCATAAAATGGCTCCTTGGGTGAGAAAGTTTTTTATACGTCGATTACCCAAGTTACTACTGATGAGAGTACCCGATGATCTCCTCAACGATCTTGCAGCACACAAGATTTACGGACGTCGTTCCGGTAGTAAAAAAGATAAATTTAAGGATGCAGTCGCGGCTGCTGTTCAATCATCTTCTATTGTATCATCGCCAGACTCTGCTCGTCACGGAGGACTTGGAGGTAACTATAAACACGAAATTAAAATCTTTTACTTTTCTTTTATCTCGATTTTTTTATGATTAATCACTGCTTAAGAGAAAAATTATTTGTTTATCAATGGTATTTTTTAATTATTCTTTTAAAACCTTTTAAACAAATATTTTTTTGAATATATAACAAAAAATAAGAAAGCTTTTCATAAGAAGCTTCAAAAACAACCAACAATTAAGATAATCGATAAAAATAAATGAAAGTCTATCGAATTGGTAAATCTAACCTATCGACACAAGTATATAATTTTTTGCCAATAACATTTACGATATGGTCAGCTTACCTCTTTTTTAAAAGATATAAACACGTAACTATTCAAAAAATTTGTAGTCATTAGAATTTTCGATCTTTCGAGACACGATTTTCAGTATTAATTTAATCAATTACACATTAATTGTCGTTATACGATCAGACAAAACCTTCACAACAATAAAAAAAATGGCGGAAATGACAAAATATCCGGAAATTATTCTTTTTGTCAATACAGCGCACGCGCAAATGACAATTACGCATCAATTATTTTGGGCATTCTTGGTGATACTGCGCATGCGCAGATGCTTAGACATTACTATAAAATATTTTTTATGACAAATTTTGTTTTCAACAAAAATACGCCAAACAATAGGATATTGATTCCAAAAGAATCAAGATAAACATGAATTACATTATTCATATACATGAAAATAATCTAGTAATTGTAAACTGACAAATCTAACCTAACAAAATGTACTCGTGACTATTTTTATGCTTACGTGTTCATTTTACCAGTTTTCGTACAAAATTATCTCATGACTACTAAATAGCCATGTGCTGAATACAATTATCTATTTCCCGTAACAAAATAAACTACATATTGTATCGGATTCATGTAATAAAACCCGGAGCTTGTAGGAAAACACTATCACCATCGATTCTATCGACAAAAAGTGAGTCAAATCAATAACTGTGTTTTTGCGCACGCGCGCAATATTCACTAAATGACCGCGAAAATGAAAAGAATTTGAATTTAACAGAAAAAGTATTTGAAAACAAATTATGATTATAAACTCAATAGAATTATAAAATAAATACAGTGTCTAAAATATAATAAAAATTAATTTAAATAAAATATAGATATATTCACTTGAAAGCGATGATTTGCAAATGATATTAATGTAAATAAAGAATAGTGAAAAATTAAGTAAACCAATTTTAAAAATTAAATATTTTTCGCTTTTGTCAAGGATGAATTAAATAAATTTTTCTTTAAGAAAATTTTCTAAACAAAAAAAGGTTAATATAAGAATAATTTTTAAATCAAGCCCTCAATTTTTAAAATAAATAATGTTTTTCAATTTAGCTTACGTAAAAAGAAATTTTTAAAATTTAATTTTAAATTAAAATTTAAAATGCATCTTAAGCTCGAAAATTGTATACTGTCTTATAGAATCAATTGCTGTAATTAAAAGATCAGTAAAAATTCTGATTCTTACCTTATTAATAAATTTTCTATTATTTAATATAAGTCCGAAACAAATTTTCCAACTGAAAGAAAATTTTCACGCCAGGTTGTAATGGATTGCACACAACAACTGCGCACAACAGATTCCTAGTTGGTACCTTAGCTGGTTACAATGGTCTTCCAACAGTGATGTCTGGTTTAGATGAATCGATGAGCGACGTCACACCACGAAAAAAATATCCCTTCGAACTCGAGAAGGCTCTTCATAATGTCATGTTTATCCAGCATCATATTCAAAGACAGGACGAATTTAATGCTGTAAGTTTAAAAACGAAAATAAAATTTATAAATTCGTAATTTAAAAATACCAAAAAAAAAAAAAAATACTTAAAAATACTTTTAAAAAATACTACTATTATGTGTTAAATACTAATTATTATTTAATTAATTATTAGCAAATATTATGTGGAATTTTAATTTCCTGTTTATTTATTTTTTTGCAGGAAGATCAGGATTGGGGATTTGTGGCAATGGTAATGGACCGTCTCTTTCTCTTTATTTTTACAATTTGTTCTCTCGTAGGAACAATTGCAATCCTCTGCGAAGCACCAGCTCTTTACGACAACACTGAACCTATTGATATGGAATACTCATCTATTGCTCAACAACAACTATTTCCTGGGAAAATGCTAGAAAAACTATCAAAATTACCTCGTTAATTCTTAAGTTGTTTAAAAAAAAAAACCATTTCTTTTCCATTCATTTCAAAACACGAAATTCATTCAACAAAATCTAAAATTCTCAAATAACTGTCAAACATCTAAAGTCGCTTACTAGAATTCACTTTCAAATTATACAGAGGCAATTTTCAGCGTAAACCGAGACATATATCAAATTTGATCGAATTTAGCGATTTATATTAAAAGGAAAAATAGGCAGTCAATTTTTTACAAGCTGCTCTGAGTGACAATAACGAGGGAATAGTCAAGTAGTAAATTTCTTTTCAAAACACTCAACAGTTAATTAGCTAAATAAACATGAAACGAAACCAATTTTTAAAGAGTTGAAAGGTTTTCAGAAATAATATTCCAAAAAACTTTCTCCTTTTAATAAAAATGGAAATATACGTTTATTGAATATGACGTTGATAAAAGTTACATCACAAAGTAAATAAACGTTTTAATCAAAAAGATACCGCACAACATTCGGTACTTTTGAGACTGATGAATTAATCTATATATATATATAATAGAAATACATATAGAGATATATTAAAATAAGTAATGTACCATGATAAATGGTAAATTAAATATACCCTTCTTTAAAATTCATGACATTTTAGGCGATTGCACTCCAAAAATGGAGATAATTCTCTCTCACACAGTTCTTTCAACTCTTGACTGCATTTCACATTTTTATCACTTATAGATATTGTTAACATTAACAATTCTATGGGAAGCATATTATGGCTGACTGGCTAAAAACCTAACATTTCTTTATATACTATATATAATATATATATCTGTATAATCTGTACCTTGGAATGATTTTCTATACAGTAATCGCATATCTTCAGGCACAGTCGACAGAAAACCAAAACAAATAGGTCATCTAAATTATTGTATAAAACGTAAATTTTCTTATGAAAAAAAAATATATATAATGGTTCTTTCAATAAAATGTTTAAAATTATTTCTCCTCTAGAAAAAAAATTAATTCTAACTTATTCTTCTAGAAATATATTACATATTTTCTGTTTTCTCGTTTTAAGGTATTTCACCTGTCACTGTCAGCGTTTAAAATTAATGCTGAAAATTAAAACAAAAAATTTAATCTATTTTTAATTAAAATTTATAATTTGATTTTCAATGATGGAGATTATTTTATTTTCCTCTTTGCACTATTATATTATTTATCATAATTCTTTTGTATATAATTATTTACTTACTTTTATAATTACTATATTTAACATTTCTTTAAGTTTATAACTTTTTTATTTACTATATTTTCTATTCGTTATATTTTTCATTTATTTATATTTTTATTATTCAGTTTTTTCATAAGAACAATTAAACAAACGAAAATTATTTACTCGATAAGTTTCTTATTGTTATAAATTTCTTTATTCAATATTAATAAATAAAATTACTATTGATAATAAAATTATTTGAAATTATTATTAACAGTAAAATTATTTAGCCAATCATAAGAATTTTCAAGACTTAGTTTTTTTGTTTTAAAAAAAAATTAAGAGGGAGCTTATTAAGTAAATAATGTTCAATTGCTTCAAATCCTTCGACAAAAATTAAACATTTTTTTATCAGGGAAAACAATTAATAAAAATATTTAATTTAAATGTTTCTAATTTCCAACATCATCTTTCGCCCAAAAATGTTGCAGGTGACCCTTAATCAAACAGATTTTTTCTCTTATTCTCTTAGTAAACATACAAACAAGTTATAAAAACGTAAAAATTAAAAATTAATATTAAAATAATGACTAATTCCTTGATGTTTCTCAACACGAAATATGAGGTAACTTGATTGTGCATGTTCAAAAATATTGTTCATCATGAACCTTATTTTTTGTGCAAACAAGTTTTTGTAAATATTTGTTTTAATATACAGTATTTGTCAATAAATTTATATAAAAGATAAAATTACAAAGAGAAATTATTTTTGCTATCAGAGCTTATGTTTTCACTTGTGCGAAAATTCTTAATAATCTGATAATAAAATTGTTGAACTTGAATGTTCTTGCTTATTAAAATTAGCTTTTTAAACTCTATTCGAATCGTTTAATAATTTTTTTAATGATCTAATCAATTCAATTTTTAATAAGGTACTTGTATGTAACTACACAATATTTATTATTTGAAATATCTCTTTATAGAGATATTTTTACTTGCAAAATGTATATATTAAAAGCAGCTAAGACATCACATTAAATGTTAAATGCGAAATTCAGAAAATGTACTCAACTTTTTTTTTAAAGATTCGAAAAAAGTTTCTTAAGCTGACTAATGCATCATTGTCTTTTTCTTTGTTACAATCTACGATTACTTGACAGTTTATCATTATAGCATTTCATTAATTTACATAATTGTAAATATACTTTTAAAAAAGTTTTTTTTTTAATGTATAATTTCAAGCGAATCCTTATATTAAATACTTTCTGATTATTAATGAGAATGTAAGAAGATAATGAAATTGCAAAAAAGAATTATAACTGATTTCTATCACTACCTTCCTTTTTGTATTTGATTTAAAAAATGCTTCGTTTTTTGCTTTATAAGAACATTAAATTTCTTTTAATAAGAATTCTTCATTTACACGCAATTTGCAAATCTCACTGTCAAGTGTAATTGTCAGTAATCGCATTAAATTTTCACTCACAAATAACACACTCGTGTCGATTTTGTTTCATATATAAAAAAAAACTCAGAAAATCATAATTTCCAATATCGAAGAAAAAGAAAAATCGAAGTCTCAAGGTATTTATAAGAAAATGGAAATATGTATAAAAAAGCACTGGCGTCAAAATCACTGGGTGTTGATTTAAAAAAATGAAACTAATTTTAAAAATATTGAAAATCACTAGTAATTGCTAACTATAAAATAAAGATATTTTTTAAAAATATCTTTTAATTCCAGTAGAAAGAAACTAAGCCAAAGAATAAAAATTAAAATGCCTTTCACAACCAGATATGAATATGAAGAGAAAACAAAACAGAAACTAAAAAATCGGATGATCGACACTTATCGAATCTCAAATATTATCATTCAAACTATACAACTATATAATATGTATAAACACTCCTACTTAAAATTTCTATAATTCTTCCTATTTTCTCGTCGGTAGCTTTATATAAAATCTATAAAGATCGTGAGCCAATAGATAACAAATACATTTAAAGTTTGACCATCTTATAGATTCTCTATCCATATTTAGTATTATAGATATATCGTATTATTTCAGCATAAATAAAATTCCTAAGAAAATCAACCCTTCCATGTTCCAATGTAGGTTTTACAGTTGGGACAAAAGTGATGGACGCTCAAAAAGGCGCTCATGCAGTATGGCAGACAAGAACAGAGGCAACATCTGAAAGTAGAAATTAATCGATAAGATCCATACCTAATTAATTCTTAATCTAAGTCGTATCCACACAAAAAAAACGAAAAATGGTGCCAAACGAAAGCGAAACAAAAATTCATTAGCAAACAACAGTCAAAAGATAAGAAAGCAAATTTAATTACAAGAAAGAAATTTAATCAAAATATAAAAAATAAAAGTTCAAAAAATTAAATCAAAAAAGGAATCAATAAGCAAATTAATTTACAGAAGCAAAAAAATAAAGCATCCAGATAAGAAGAGAAAATAAAATTCTGTACCATTCTAGAAAAAAGGATTAAATTTTTTTTAGAACAGATAAAAATTAGAATAAGAAAATAAAACGAAATCCACTGCGAAAAAAAGACAATAAGAACAAAAAATAACATTCAATGAGATGAGAAAAAATCGAAATAAAAGAATAAGCGAAAAAATCCCCAATGCTTCACTTTATCTGACCTGGTTTCTTCTTTTTCTTGGAGGTTCAAACAAGGAATAATTAATCTCTGATTTATAGCAAAAACAAAGTCGAAAAAAAATCTTTGAATCAATTTACAATAAATTAGCAAAAATCATATCAATCATATCATATTTCATATGATATCTAAGTTTTCGTATTACAAAATCAAGATTTCTTTTCAAAAATAAAATTGCACAAAAAAGACTTTTGATTTCATTGAAGGACAAAACATGAGTATTAAAATGATATTCCTCAAATTTTAAACGTTAAAAAGAAAAAATTTTAATTAACTTGCATTAAAATTTTTCTTTAAAAATTTAAAAATTTATTTCGTTTAATTTAATTTTGGGTATATACGTTCAAAACTTTATGAATACAATCAAGTTATATTTTTGCATTTAACTAGTAGAAAAAAACCATGCAAAGCAATTAATGTTGGAATGATAATGTGACGTTCAATAAATTAGATACATATAGTATATGACTAATGTCAGAACTTACCCAAGAAGACAGAGAATGAAACAACAGATATGTGCACTGGGTTGATGATCTGAAACTGTCGTTGTCTTGATATCAACATGACATGTTGGACATCTCATTTTTACAGCATTTGGACCTAATGAGACTGCAACATGTTGATGAACTATTCGCACTTCTTGTGGTGGGGGTGGTGAAAAAGTTTGTTGTGCTCCAAATTGTTGAGGATATGGTGCATTACTTTGAGATGGTGGGACTGTTATTGGTGCTGATGTTCCTTGCGGTACAACTAAAAACATTTTTTTAATATTGTATAACATTTCATGAACAATTGATAACTCATAATTTAAAATAAAAAATGTATTATTTATTAATAAAGCTAGTAATTAAATGTATTATTTATTAATAAGCTAGTAATTCTAGCTAATAAATTAATAAAGCTTATTTTTTTAAATCCATAAAACTGTTTAAAAGAAATTATTCATAGTTTCAAGAGATAAAGGAAAATTTGATAATAATAATACCAATTAACCTAAAGTTTAATCTGCTGCAAATTAAATTATAATTAAGAAATAATAAAATAAGCATTATTGAAGAAAAATTTAATTGAAAGAAATGAGGAAAGTTTATCCAACTAGTAGACAGTAACAGTAAGTTAAATGGAATGAACATACATGGAGTTGGCATAGGCATTTGAGATCCAGCTGCTGGATATGGTGGATTATTGGGTAAATTTGCAACATATCCAGATTGAGCAACAGCTTCTTCATAAGAAGGTGGGGCTGTTGGCAAAGGAGCTGTAGGAGCTGTAGGACCTGGCTGAGGCATTTCTTGAATTTTTTCCATTTCTTTTCACCTGCGAAAATAAGAATTCATAAATATTCCAATATTGAAAAATTATATTAAATCTTAAATATATAAATCATTATTTTGACTTTTACAATTTTGAAAATTCCTGAAATTCAATTTAACAATGTTAAAAATAAATAAATAAAAATTACAATCGGAAATTTTCATCAATACTGCCTCTATAAGGAAGAAATAAATAATAATTATCATGAGTTGGCGAAAGTAATAATTATCTCTAACAGTAAAAATAATTAAATAATATCAGTTGCTACTACTTTAAATTAAATTAAGTGTTTTCAATTAAAGATAGTTCTGCTTTTGAAAAATCTCCTCATTTTTTAAACGCTCATGAATTTCGATTTCTTTTTAATTCCGCGTATTTTTAGTAACACTATTTTTAATTCAAAACATAATTTCTCCTGGACTTTCATCGTGGGAGAGCAATCTTCAAAAACATACTTCACTTTATACTTACTTATTACTTTTCAAAAGAATCCATCGAATACCAATACATAGTAATTGAAAATTCCATGATAGTAATAAATAAATTCATATAATAATTTGTAAAGATAGAAGGCAAACAGAAAATAACATTTTTAAAAACAAGGCGAAGGAAAAAAGTAGAAAGGGTTATGTAATTAATGCTGTAATATAAAACATTCCACAGTTTCAATACAACATAGATATGTAAAATTTTAACGAAAAGAATATAACAAATTCTAAAAACAAAATATTTTTTTATATGAACTTCATCGTAACAGTGAAAATGAATAATAAAGTATTATAGACGAATAGAAAGTTTAACGGAAGTTAAGTCAGAATGTTTTCACTCTTTGTCAGCATTTCGGTCAGGGATTGCAAATTATTATTCGCAATAGTAATTTATAATTACGCTTTTGCGTTCTTTTGAAATTAAAATCTTTGTAAACAATTAATTCTGTTAATTTTATTCTGTTTGACATCTGCCATATGAGTAAATAATAATTTTAAAATACCAATTATTCACTCTAAGCAAAAAAACTACTTGCTTGAATAATTTAAACAGTATTTGCAAAACAAGAACGAAACAATATTACAGAATCGTAATTATCTTATTTTATTACAATTGCATAAGATTTTCTTCTAATTATCAATTATTGATAAAAAAAAAGCTTAATTTTAAATATATTTAATGTCTTAAAAATGTTTAGATAAAAATCAAAAAGTGCTTTTTATAACAAGAAATGTATTTTGGTTATTAAATTAAATTTTAATTATATATTACAAAATTTCAGAAATATGTTAAATTTACAAAAGACAAGTAATATTTCAAGATTCATGAATTTATATTTAAAGATAAGGAAACCAGTACTAGAATATCAGTTTAAAAACAATTATTAGCACTATAATATTAAATGACGAATAAACAATTTATTAGCGTACAATTATAAAACTCTTATGATTTTTACTCACCCTTTAACAATTGAACTTAACCTTTCAGGATGAAAGATTTTAACAATATTGCACGATGCTCCCAATACAAAAAAATGAATGTTGATTAGAATTCTAATCACAATCTTCTATAGTCATTTGTTTATCGTCACAATAGATAATCTCTGCTCAGTTAAGATGAAATCTGCATTTTTCATATAGTCTCATATGATGTTTCGGCTGATGGAAATCCACTGATGCAAATATCGGCGGTGAACTACTCATATCGTCATCGGGAACTCTATAAAATATGACGCACTCGAATAAATACAAACTACATTTACTTTTATCCGTGAAAGTTATAATGCTTCTGCTGCTGCATGTCAGAGCCGAAAAAAACATGGACGATTGACTGGGAGAATCTTGACCTCGCGAATTCTAACCTAACTTAACTTGATCGACAAATAATACTTTAAATTCTTCCGGTATGCTAAAAGTCACATTCAATTAAGTAAATTTGCAAAAAATTTAGCTCATAAAGTAAAAATAGTTTTTAAAAGTAAAAAAAATGTTGACTTTTTGTTTACCTTTCTCTCACCAAAATATTAGTTACGGCAATCGTTGAAAATGCACCCAACTGCAGAACGAATGTTAATGAAATTATTAAATATGAATGAATAAGCTTAATAAGTTTTAGAATTCCATCGTCGTATATTTAAAATCTAATATGAATATAGAATTAATAAATACAAATCACTAATTAAATGCAAAACCGCGGTTATTAATAAAGCACGTAATTAAGACTACTGCGCATGTGCGAGACACCAGTGGCAGTGATACCAACTTATTCATTCAAATAATTTTTGTTCAGATATAATGTATTAAATTATAAAAAATAATAATTAATTGACTATAAAGTTACTAATTTGTAAATAATTATTTTAAATAAAGTATATAAATGGTCTTTTTAATTAATAAAAAGGCTTTATTTTTTACTTTTAAAGTTTTAATTTTTCCGCTCTTTTTTACTGCCCTCTAGTAGCAGAAATGTATGACACTTCACAAAATGGCTACCTTGCAATTTAACAGTTTGTTGTGTTCTCTCTTTATAATGTTGAATAAAGATAATTTTCTGGAATGTTTGAGCAATCTACCAATGAAATTAATTAATTATTAATATATACAGGTAAGATACTATACAAATTACAAGTTTTTGCATGTCATACAATAATTTTATAAATCATTATTCTATACACAACAAGTGTTGAACATTTTGAATTGTATTCATATTTACTATTATTCTTGTCTATAATTATTCTTTAACACATGAAAAAACAAACAAAAACTGCTATAATTTATTATTTTGTAAAATTTTGATAAAACTAAATATATGAGGGGCGATGCCTCCTTCAAAACATAACCTAAAAATCAATACACACAACTGACAATATGATACAAAATACACACAAATTTCTTTTTTCGAGAAAGAATATAACATTTACATGAAATTAATTATCAAAATATGCAATTATATATCATTTTCACTTATTCAAAAGATGTTTTTGCCAACATTTTTCATATAACTGAAAAATTTGGAAGTTACAAAAAATATGGAATTGTAAGAATTATGCTAAATTACATCCAAAAGTGGATAAATCATTAATTAATGATTAATATATTTGTTTTTAGTGTATCAATCACCTTTAAGGGGAGTTTTTAAATGCGGCTGGGCGAATCAATTTGGCGGTTGAATCGTGAAAAAATCGCAAGCTTTAATATGATGGAATACACACCATGGTCTCAACAGCAAATAATAATGGACAACCAACGTTATTATGCTCAGTACATGGAAGAATTGTCTCACTACCATCATAATCATCATCATCACCATCATCGATCTGATCCAGTGGAAGAGGACATTGAGCAAACTGGAGATGAAATGCACGATACAATGACATCCGCTACTTCCTGTGACCGTAGTTCAAGCGCCGATCTCTTCAGACTTGAATTTGCTGCAACACAATGGTCTAAACTAGTTTCCAATGCGGAAGGTCTCTTCAATAAACTTATCGTAAGTAATATTTTGCCTCATACCGAACAAGATCAAATAGAACAATGGCTATGCATGAAACAAGAATACGAGGAATGTATCACGAGCGATGATACAGCGAGTTTTCAAGGATATGCGGATAATGCGAGAAGATCTTTGGAAATAATTGAAGAGGTCACGGAAACCGATGAGAAAACCGACGAATCTGAAAATCGAATGGACTATCGAGATAGATCGGAAACATGTTCAGAAACTGAAAGTGAAATTTCTGACGAGGAAGAAGAAGAAGACGATGACGACGACGACGAGGTGGATGACGACGACGACGACGACGACGAAGAAGATGATGACGAAGATCAGAGTGATACTAATTCCGAGAATCCTGATTTTGCAGAGAGACTTGACGAATGTATAAATAAATTCATAATTGAAACGGACGGAGTTGTTGATTCAAATAAAGGAGAAACTCGAGAGACAAGTACTCCCATTATTCCTCAAATTCCGCAAATATCAAGAAACAATAACGATTCGAGTCCCATAATGAAACCAATGCCCACGAGGAATCCAAACATGAGACGAAATTCAATGCTTCCTGGCTCGGAAATGTGTAACGGCTTGTTGGCTTTCAACGACAATTTTAAGCTCACTCAAGGTCAAAACATTCAAACAGATTCTTCAAACAGTTTTAATCTCTCGAAAATTTCTGAAACTGCACAAAGCAACGAGCTGGAACCACAAAATAACAACAATGAAATCGCCATACTGGCTCAATCGGAAAATTCGCCAAATTTATTCATGGACGTTCTACGAAGTTCTGATAGTCCCGGACCAATAAAAGAATTAAAAGCACTGACAAAAAATAACAAAGCCAAACAAAAGGAAGTATTGAAAATTCAATCTGATCTTGAAGGGGCACACAAAAGAATCGAAGAATTACAATCAACGATTAAAATAAAAGAACGTTTTATTGCCGAAATGATAGAAAATTCCGACACAAAAACATGTGCAAAGCAAAGATTTCATCACAAGCAAACAAAATTAAAGGAGGAATATTATAATACAAGAACACAATTAGCGCACGCTGAGAGTGCATTCACCAGTAATGAAACCGGTGAGAGATCAACGTACAAGAAGGAAATTGAACTCTATCGAAATATGGCATTTCATTACGAAAAGAAATTAATGGACATTGAAATGATCAAACGAATTGCCGGCGATTCTGCGAGGAAAGTTCGTGAACTCGAAAGCTCGCTCAGCTTGTCAAGAAAGCAAATGGATGAGCTTACACGTCAACTGAAAAAGGAGGAACGTCTCAAAAAACAATTGGAGGACGAGGTAGCCGAAGATCAAAAGAAAATTCGTGATCTAGAAGAGAAATACAATCTAACAGCGTCGAAATTAAAAGAAATTCAATCTGAAAGTGAGGACGAGAGAGCAAAATCAAGAAGTGAAAGAATATCATATCTTGATCAGGTTCTAAGGGAAAAGTCAATGGATCTCGAGAAAATTGATGACACCGATGAAAAGAAGGCTTTGCGACATGAAATACAAAATTTTCGTTGTACACGTGATCGTTTAATTGATGAGAAGTTACATAAAGAGAAAACCTACACCACAGTTGATGATGAACGTCATTTATTCGAATGCAGAGAAACGATAGATGTTATTGACGCAGTGATTGAACATAAAAATGAAATGATTTGCGGTAGGAAGGATTTCGATGAAGATCTAAAGAAGAGAAATAATGGAATGTGCCTTGAAGAACTCGACAAATTAACAGACGGCGAAATGAAGAATCTTTTTCACACTTATTTCAGCAAGGTCGTTGATTTAAAGCAAAATCTCCAATCATTAGAGAGCCATAATCAACAATTAGAAATTCATAATGAAAAATTAGAAAAGGAAAATGTCTGCCTGAAACATGAATATCGAACAATGTTTAATGTTTTGAAACAAGTGAAACTTGAAGCTGAAAAAAGAGATGTTTTGAGACAAGAGAAATATCAACGACAATCGCATTTAATGCTTAAACATTTTGCAGAGAATTCAAGTAGTTCGGGTCATGAGAAAATTGATGATTCCGAGATTGCAAGGTATAGGAAGGAAAATCGAATATTGAAGAAACGTTTACAGGATGCTGAGGCTCAAAATAAATCTCCTCCTACCAAAGTAACAAGAGAGAAGAACAAATTAATCATTCAAAAAACAACCGATTCTGACAAGAAGAAGAAGTAAGTTCAACACTACAAATTAGATAGGTAATTCTTTTTGTTTTTCTTTAGAGAACAAAATATTTTAATTAATGATTTTCTTTTCAAAGAAAAGTATATTTTATGGTTGGAGATATCTGTGATAAAGAGTAAACTCAATTATTTGAGATTTCTTTCTATATATATTTTTCAAGTACAAATTTATCATTGTACTTTATTGCTGTGTATATTTTTATAAGAATTAGTTTCATGAATTTGAATATTGCAATGTTTATTTTATCCCAGGTGTAAAAAATTCTGCATAATTTTGCAATATAGATAAAATTAAATAAAACGTATTTTTCATCTGGGATAACAATAACAAAAAAATTTTTTACCTGGACAATAAAATTCTTCCGAATGAAATATTAGAAAGGAAAGTTTTTCTTTCGCTGAAAAAATAAGCATTGCAATTTTTATTTATTTTCTAATTTGCTCTTGATTTTCAAGTTTTTAACATTCAAACTGTTACAATAATAATTATTGTACCGTAAAAAAAAATTTTCCAAATTGAATGATTCAGTGTTGGGTAATTTACTTTCTTCAAAGTAATTTTAATATTCTTTAAATTTAATTAAAATTAATTCTGTTTTAAAATAATTAACTAAATATCTTAGTAAAAAAAAAGAGAAAAATCAATGTAGGATTTTTTTACTACATACATTTGTAACAACAATGTCATTGTAAATTTATATTAGAAAAAGTTTTTGAAACTGGTTTTTTCTATAAGTTACCCAACACCCATCAATTTTTGTAAGTTTTTAATATTTAAAAATTTATTAACAATTTTGTCCCAATTATTTTAATAAATAAAATTATATGGAATTATGATTAATAAGAGGATTGTCTTGAATTATAATTAACATGATTAATTATAATTACTCTAAATTATAATAATTATAAATTATAATTCTTAAATTATAATTAAATAATTGAGGACAAATAAATAATTGTTAATTTTTAAAAATTTTAATTACGCGGAAAGGTATATAATAATGTCTGGTGATGTTAATGAAATAACATAATTTATTAACGATAGAAAATTTTTAATGTTTATTTCTCAACAAAATTGCATTTTTTCCGAAAGAAATTTATTAACCATATAAAGACGTTTAAAGATTTTTGATGATAGCCATAGAGAAATATTAACTCTCAGGCCAAGTTCTTCTTTTAAAAAAGTATTTTTAATCTAAAAGAGTAATCGATTTAAAGATAAAATTTCAAATTGATGAAAAAAGAATTATATTAAGTGTTTAATCGTAGTTTATTCTCGCATTTTCATTTTTACGTGTGTCCCATTTAAAATTAATTAGAACCCGAATTATATACAAAATATAAAAATCAAAATATAATTTTCAATAATATTATAAAACAATACATAATGAGTGAAATTTCTTCAATAGAATAATTATAAAATATCTTCCGTATTAAATCTCAAAAAATAAACATATAATTAATGTGTTTAGTAGTTTTATTAATTGACAAAATAAATTATAGAAAATTTATTTTTTAATGACTGAAGGTTTTTAACTAAGTTTTGTTTTCAGCTGTACAGTAAAACCTCTGAATTGTCCATTTCTTTTGTAACAAGGATAATAGAAAAAAATTTTTTTTAATATATCTTTGAATTAAAAAAAAAAACATATTAATCAAATCACATGAGAATTATGTTGCAATTATATTTTTTGAGAAGTTTAATGTATTTTTAAAGATTAATTAAAAATTAATAACTACTTTGCAACTTTTGAACAATTTGGAGGGTTTTACTGTATTTTTCTTTTAATGTGTGAATATATTGTACTTTAATATTTTCCTAAAAGAAATCTTATAATTACAAGATTTCGAATATTATAGTAATATTTTAAAGTTCGTGCAGTGATTTTTTTACTATATTTATTGTAATCTTTTGTAAATAAATGTATATTATATAATGACATCAGCTGATGATTATTTTACACAGGAAACTATTAATGTTATAATTTATTATTATTATTATTATTATTATTATTATTATTATTATTACTATTACTATTATTACTATTATTATTATTATTATTATTATTATTATTATTATTATTATTACTATTACTATTATTACTATTATTATTATTATTATTATTATTATTATTATTATTATTACTATTATTATTATTAATTAAGGAAAATGTGACATTTTCCTTAATTTATAAAGTAAAAACGGTTCAACAAACAATTATTTATTATTATTATTGTTATTGATATTATTATTTAAAATAAGTAACTGTCTTGTTTTCAAATAGCCATTTTTCTAATTTGATTTTGTTAAATCAATAATAATTTTTGAACATTGAATTATTTGAATATTATATGTATATATTTTTGTTAATTTGTCTAAAACGAAAGTACATAGTTTTAAAAAAAATGAGAGGAAATAATATGTATTAATTTAAAATTTTCAAATATCATTACAAAAAGTCTATGTGTGTCGCAAATTGAGAATGAGGGATGAACGAGTCGAGACATTAATGAACAACATAATGACCTTATACTGAACGATAAATCTTTCTTTGCAAAAAATTAAACTATCGCGAGTGTATCTGACCACACCTGTGGGCAGAAAGTGTATATCTTATAGATGTTCTCACGCCACACACATGGAAAAACATTTATATAAATATATTTATATCTATGTGTCATGAAATTGATTATTTTAAACAATACAACAAAAATTTTATTGACTTTCTAAAATACTATTGCTTAAAAACGGTTTTGCGTGTATATTTCTTGGTCTTTAAAGTTGATTGGAGCATTTTTTTTTATTTATCTGCTCTAATTCTAATTAATTTCCAGTACAAATTTCTGGTTTTCAACTGAAAAAATCTTTATTTGTTTTTAAAAAGCTGTTTGAAACAAGTTTAAATATGTTTGACTGTATGGCAAAGATAAAATAAGTTTGAATTAAACATAAAAATTCAAAAATACCAATGGGTAAAGTCAAATTCTTTTTTATCTTATGTAAATGCAGTATTTCTTTAAATTTGGTGCATTCAGCAGTTTCCGTAGTGTAGTGGTTATCACGTGTGCTTCACACGCACAAGGTCCCCGGTTCGATCCCGGGCGGAAACATTTTTTTTTTAATTTTGATGCTAATTTTTTTTGTAATGTACCATATTATTTAGTTTTTGTTTTATACGGATATAATAGTTTTCTTTTTTCCCGCAAAAACTTGCAATTTACAGTTTAAAAGATTTCATTTATATTTTATAAGTTGGTACATTTTATTGATACGCTCCTGCAGTAAAATCCCCTCACGTCTCTGTTTAAATTTATGGGTTGATGGTAATCGAATTTTAAGAAGAGGCCATTATGTCAGGATGGCCGAGCGGTCTAAGGCGCCAGACTCAAGGCTTTGTACCTTCTCAGTCAAAGACTGAGTGTTTGTTTGGGAATTCTGGTCCTCTATGAGGGCGTGGGTTCGAATCCCACTTCTGACAAATTTTTTTTATTTTTTTAAATGATAGTTTAGAAGAAAATTATTCACTTATTTTTAATGTTTTAAAACATATATAAAGATTTTTTTATATCCAGAAAATTGTAAGTAATAGAAAACAAATTCTAGATTTGTTTTTCTTTAATATTTTCGTAAATGATATACTTATGTGATATTGTTTAAAGATTACAGTGATCGACTCGACCGACTCTCTGACAGAGAACGACACCTCTAATTAAAAACACAATAAATATAATAGTAACGATATTAAAATTTTTTTCCAGTTAAAAATTTAATAAAGTACAACATGAGGCAACTTTTAAAATTGTTGCACTATTTAATTCGTTTATATTTTCTTCAATATTTAAGCTCCTAGAAAGATAACTTCAAAAAATTTAAATTTTTAAATCACAAACTTTGGTTGAAAATTACATTTTTTCGGTACTTTAAGTCGTAATAATAAGGTTTATGATAATATTAATAAATAAAGTGTTTAAAGAGTAATTAAAATAATTGTACACTAAATTAAGGGTGTTTTCTACTGTCTAGACACATTTTCAAAATCATATTAAAAAATCTTTACTGTAATTTTACGCACGTCTATTGAAATTTGGAACATCAGTCTTTTATTTCACATTAATTTCAAACCGAAATTTTTAATAAATACGCTGTAATTATAAAATTTTAGAGTTCAATGATCAAATGAAGCTTTTGCATGATACTTGCATCAAACAGAAGTAATTTAACAGTTCAGGTTAGGATACAAGGTGCAACCACAGCATTTCATGATAAATTGTCCAAATTTAAATGTCAAATGAGTTGATATTAATATACATTAAATTTTGCTTGAAATAACAGTAAAATTTTGTAAATAATGTATAAAAACTCTTCTTTAATGTCAATTATCTCTTTGTAAATAGTGTTATTCATCCAAAGATTGGACAAGCGTCTCTACTTTTTCTTTTATTGTGAACTCAGCTTAAATATCACGTGGTTTTCCTCGACCTTTGATTCCGATCTCCCATAGTCCGGTATGGTCTAGTGGTTAGGATACCTGGCTCTCACCCAGGAGGCTCGGGTTCGATTCCCGGTACCGGAAATTTTTTTTATTTTTTAACTTTTAAATTTACATAAATTTTTATGATTTTTTATTTATTTATGAATTTTTTTGTAATTAAACATTTCTGAATTGCCCATTTACCTTTTTGTTGCATTTTCCACAATGTAACTTGTCTTTGTATGTAATTTATTTACAAACAACTTGTAAATAAATATTCATATCTATTTATTCTGTTAACAGAATCTAATGTTTAATGTTATATACAATTATTGAATTATTTATGTTCAAAAGTAGAAGTTGTTATGTGTTCTAATGCATATCTTTTTTATTTTTGTATATAATTTGTGTAAAAATAACCCAAGTAGCACGTAAAATTAATGTAATATTACTGCGATATCACATGTAATATTAGTAATGTTACTTGTAATATTACATGTAATATTAGTAATGTTACTTGTAATATTATAGTAATATTACAGTAATATTAAAATGTCCGCCTAAAGGTAATATTACA
>JUFY01034064.1:0-10290 GCA_001855655.1 Leptopilina clavipes
TAAATAAATTTCCAAAAGTTCAATATTTTCTTAAAGAATCAAAATTTATTTGTTTATGACAAATTTATAAACAAAATACAACTTGTACAAAATAATGCCCTATACAATATCTACATCATTTATCCGGTAAAATCAACTGCCGTCAATAGTTTTCAAAAAATTTTTATTTTTCTAATTTGTTTAAATAATTATTGTTAAACAATTATTATTAATCAATTGGAACTTGTTACAAAAATGACCTATACAAAATCTTTATAACTTTTCCTATAAAATTGATTGCTGTTGACAGTTTTTAAAAATATTTTAATTTTTCTAATTTGTTTAAATAATTATTGTTTAACAAATAATGCTAAACTAATTACAACTTGTAGAAAAAAGTAATCAATACAAAATCTTGAGAATTTTATGAATAAAATCGATTGTCGTGTTGGTAGTTTTTAAAAATATTAAACTTCATTCTAATTAATTAAAATAATTATTAATAAACAATTGAAAAATTTAAAATAAAAAACAGTTGTTTGTTTTCAATTTGACAAATAGTTTCACTTAACAATAACTAATTAATAACGTTATTAAGCGTTTGTTTGAGACATGAATTATTATTACAAGTCAGATAGACACCAAGAAAATAAAATTTGTCATCGTGTAGGCTTCTTAGCGTGGTGGTTAGTGCGTTAGGCTTCAGGTCCGAAGGTCGTAGGTTCAATTCCCCTTATGCGTTAGTTTCATTAATTTCATAGATTTGCGTTTTTCTAGGTTGTATGTATCAATTGAACCACTATTAATAATCCGCGTCTATAATATAATTTAAATGATGTTTTTTTATTTTTTTATTATAAATTGTTACTATTGACTTTTACTCGTTCAGTAGTATTAATTAACAATTTTCTTCTGGAAAACCATTTATTTAAAAAGAGAAATTACTAAATAATGTCATTTATTTACAATTTATAGTTTACTGTTAATAATTAATTGCTATTTTCAATTTTAACAACAAAAAATTAATAACAGAAGCAATAATAAAAAAGCATTAATGCCACTACTGGGCCAGTACTAAACCAGTACTAGATCAGTACTGTTTGCCAGTACTGAGCCAGTAATATCAAACCAGTACTTTCCAGTACTGGCGCAGTACTGCACCAGTTGTAAATTTTTGCTTGGGTGGTCCTGTCTATTTTGCCCCTTTATTAACTAGACCACATGTTGGCAATGTTACAAATTATATTTACATGTAATAATAGGACAAATTTTTAGAATATTTCCATTTTTCATTCGACTGATTAAAATAATTAATATTATTCAAGGAAGATTAATAATAATTAGAGAATCTGGGTGGGTGGATCAATTATCCGTAAAAGCTGTTTCAGCGTTTCAGGAATAATCACGATCCATCTTAAATGCAATTCTGTATCACAAGTGGGGAAGCTTAATCTCAGGAACGTGTGACGACATATTCTCGAGTACGAACACAAAATTCCTACCCAAAGCACACTGATATCACTTGGACACTTACAGGCAATTTGGAAATTGCTATATATAACCTTGTGTCTTCAGTCGCGAGAACACGCAGTTTGGTGCATATATATTTCCCTTTGCCCAGATATAGAGATCGTTTTCACAGTTAGATACAGATCATCGTTTAAAATTATCAATTTTAATTATCTCACTGTCGTTCAAAATCACTAAAATCTGGCGTAAATTAGTTTTAAAAAATTGTGTATAAAACTATTCTTGATTTATTTCCCATTTAGGCACAAATTAGTTTAACCTTCGACACTACCGGGTATTAAGTATTGTAAAAATGTTGTAATATCTGCAAAAAAAAATTTTAATTTTGATTTTGACTTTCATTTTGACTTTCACTTTGACTCTCACTTTGACTTTCACTTTGACTCACATTTTTACTTTGAGTTTAACTCTTACTTTTACTTTTACTTTCACTTTTGCCTTCCACTTTGACTTTCACTTTGATTTTCACTTTGACTCCCATTTTTACTTTGAGTTTGACTCTCATTTTGACTTTCACTTTGAATTTGACTCTCACTTTGACTCTCATTTTTACTTTAAGTTTGACTCCCAATTTGACTCTTTTACTTTGAGTTTGACTCTCTTTTTTAATTTGAGTCTCATTTTTACTTTGAGTTTGACTCTCACTTTGACTCTTTTTTACTTTGAGTTTGACTTTTAGTTTGATTGTCATTTTTACTTTGAGTTTGAATTTTACTTTGACTTTTAATTTGACTCTCATTTTTACTTTGAGTTTGACTCTAACTTTGACTTTCACTTTGACTCTTATTTTTACTTTGAGTTTGACTCTCAATTTGACTCTTTTACTTTGAGTTTGACTTTTTTTTTACTTTGACTCTCATTTTTACTTTGAGTTTGAGTTTGACTTTCACTTTGACTCTCATTTTTGCTTTGACTTTGACTCTCACTTTGACTCTCATTTGTACTTTGAGTTTGACTTTCTTTTTTACTTTGAGTTTGACTTTCACTTTGACTTTCACTTTGACTCTCATTTTTACTTTGATTTTGACTCACACTTTGACTTTCACTTTGACTTTCACCTTTCATAATAAAAGTCAAACTCAAAGCTTTTCACTTGTTCCTAACAATATATTTGAGCAAAAAGCTATTGAGTATTAACTTATATATGAATAAATATAATTTCAAATAAATATAATTTTATAAATTAATTTATATTTATAAATATAAATACTTAAAATACTTCTAATCAACTTGTTTCAAAATTCAAATTATACCAAACTGATTTTGGAATTGTCTGAAAGCAAGATAAACATATTTCCAAATGTACTTTATTGATTTATGTCCGATTATGCTTCATCAGTATCAAATTGATTATAAATTTTCCCAAACTAGTTTGAACATGTCAAAAGCAAATTTGAACTTTTATCAAGTAGTTCCAAATAAGTTTTCCGGGTTTATACTATAAAACAACCATATTGACTCGTTTTACATTGTTCAAAACTTGTTCGAATATGCTTGCAAACTAGTATGAACTTGCTTCAAGTTGTTCTCAACTAATTTTGATCTGAGAAAATCAAAACTGATTTTGAATTATTTTAAAACTAGTTTGAAACACATATAAAGTGGACTTATCTGTATAACATTGATCTGAACTAGTTTTAATTTATTTATGGTTTGAATTTGCGTAAATCAACTATCAAATTGTACATAAAATGTGAAGAAAAAAAAATTAAAATAAACAAAAAGAGGAGTCATAGTAAAAAAAAATTCTAATCTCATTGAAAAAAGTCATAAATAATATTATGATTATACAATTATACAATATTATATAATTATACAATTCTACAATTCTACAATTATAATATTATAATAATAATAGCTGAATAAATAATAATATAATATTATAAATAATAAACGTAAATTAGCAATGTAAGACAATTTTTTATCTACCTCATAAAATATAAACGTTTACAATATTTTTCGATAAAAATGAGTTACAGATAAGTTTGTTGATAATATTTTGTATAAAAGTATTTTTTATAAGTGAACTATTGTTCACTAGTTCACTAGTTAAACTTTGTATTTGAAATTACTAACTGAAATTCTAAATATTATAAAATGAATTTGCCAATACTTGAAGCATTTTATCTTTTCTCAATAATACTTGCTGCTATCGATGTCACAAACGTAAGTCACTTTAATGAAATATTTTCGAAAAATTACAATTTTTGCGTAACGGAAGTCTAAAATTTAAGATATTTAATCTTGATTCTGATTATAATATCTATAATAATAATAATTTATAATGTATATATATTATTGTCCTTTTAACTGATTCTTTTGTCAAAGGCCTTTATCAGAACGGGAGTAACAACTTATGGACATGTTTTGATGGCTGTTGAGCCTCATGGTGCAATTGTAACAAAACTAAGTATAACCAAACCTAAAATTTTATATACAGAAGAATTTAACGTCGATACGAATCCTTTAAAAGTATGAGAATTCATGTTTCGAAAATTATATTCCTTTTATTCAGCTTCAACCATAAAGCGCAATTTTAATAATATATTTCTTTAATATAAATATTTTCATATTTCTATTTATAGTTACATTTCAATTACTATTTTGAAAATACTGGAAAGCGCCAAATTGTAGAAGTTGATAATTTATGTGCCGACTTTGAAGTTGGCACAAAAGAATATGCTGCCAAGTTATACATGTTAAAATCTTTCGCCAACACTGATGAATGTCCGATAAAAAAGGTAAAGAATGAAGGTATTTTTAATAAAACGATAAATAAAAATTTATAACTTTTTTTATTGCAAATTGAATATATGCTAATTATAATTTTTAGGGAACAAAAGCTATATTCAAGTTAGGAATACCTTACAAATATTCTATCAATAATCCAGGTTGTGGATTTATTCAGGGATCAGTAGGTGTATTTAAAAATAATTCAACAAAACCGGACAATTCACCTTTAGTTTTTCAATTTCACTATAGAGCACATATCACTGGACCTGATTGTTAAAAAAAATTAATAGATCATAAAACTGATACAAATTGATTTGAAACTGATTCAAATTGGTTTGAAACTTATTCAAATTGGTTTGAAACTGATTCAAATTGGTTTGAATCAGTGTAAAAACTGTTAAAACCTGTTCCAAGTTGTACCAAACAAGTTTGGATGTCTAGACTAATTATTCACTTGTTTAAAAACTGATCCAACCTAGTTTGGATTTGTAAAATCAAATAAAACTTGTTCCAAGTTGTACCAAACTAGTTTGAACTTACAAAACGACTATACAAATTGATTTGAAACTGATTCAAATTGGTTTGAAACTTATTCAAATTGGTTTGAAACTGATTCAAATTGGTTTAAATCAGTGTAAAAACTGTTAAAACCTGTTCCAAGTTGTACCAAACTAGTTTGAACTTACAAAACGACTATTCACTGGTTTGAAACTGATTCAAATTGGTTTGAAACTTATTCAAATTGGTTTGAAACTTATTCAAATTGGTTTGAAACTGATTCAAATTGGTTTGAATCAGTGTAAAAACTGTTAAAACCTGTTCCAAGTTGTACCAAACAAATTTGGATGTCCAGATTGATTATAAACTTGTTTAAAACTGATTTAACCTAGTTTGGATTTGTAAAACTGAAAAAGAACTTGTCCCAAGTTGTACCGAACTAGTTTGAACTTAGAAAACGACTAATAACTTGTTTTAAACCTATTCAAATTGGTTTGAATCAGTGTAAAAACAGTTAAAATACCACTAATTGTTGTAATTCGTAATAAAAATTCGAATTTAATACTGAAAATAAAAAAATCTATAAACAATATCATAAAGATATATAAATAAAATGATTCAAATTTTTATCTGCTGTATAATGCATGCATGTCGATAATTTGTCCGATAAAATTAAGTTACTGATAAAAATATCATTTTCGTATATAAGCAACCAATAAATGATTTGAAAACTGTATATTTAAAATTATTAACTTAAATTCTGAATATACATAAAATATTTTAATTTTTAAATTATAAAAAATGAGTTTGCAAATACAAAAAGCATTTTACCTTCTTTCGATTTTTCTTCTTATCAACGTCACACAAGTAAGATATACTTCATAATAATGGAATTATTAACAAACTGAAAAATTTCTAATTAAATTTAAAATTTATAATTTATAAAATTTCTTATACTTTTTCTTCAATCTGTGTTTATTAAGGCATTTATTAGAAGTGGAACTGTACTTGAAGCCGACTTTAGAACGAGTATTGAATCTCAGGGTGTAATTATAACAAAAATAGACAATGATGCATATGAATTTTTATATACGGAGGAATTTAACATCGACACAAATTCTTTATTAGTAAGAAGAATTTAGAAATTTAATATTCTCTTCTTTTTAAATCACACTTAGTTTCAAATTTTTCATTTTTAAATTCAATTTTCAAATTCTTTTTTTCTCTTTAAAGCTTAATTTCAACTACTTTTTTGAAACTACTGGAAATCGTCAAATTGTTGAAGTTAACAATTTGTGTGCTGACTATGAATATGGCACTCCGGAATATGCTGCCAAATATTACGCATTACAATTTTTAGCCAACAGTTATGAATGTCCGATTAAGAAGGTAAAGGGTGAAAGTATTTGGAATAATACGTTAAGGGCATGTGGGAGAAAAAGTGGTTGCGTGGTTTATTTCTGATTTAAAAAGAAAAAAATATTTTGGGTTGGAATTTTTTGGGAAATAATAAATGAAGGTACCTTGACAGGTGCTCTTCTCGGAATTTTTTCAAAATTTTTATAAATAATTATTGAAAAAAATTGTTGAAACATACAATATCATTGTAAACAAGTGTTATTATTATTATTATTATTATTATTATTGTTATTATTATTATTACTATTATTATTATTATTATTATTATTATTATTTTTTTTTTTTTTACTAACTCAATTATTATTATTATTTTAAAATTATTTTTAGGGAACAAAATTTATATTCACGACAGGAAGACCCTATATATATTCTAACACTAATCCAGGCTGTGGGATAAATTATGGAGCAGTTAGTCTATTTAGGAGAAATTCAAAAAATTGTGAATCACCATTAGTTCTTCTACTAAACTATAAAGGAAATATTACTGGCACCGATTGTTTAAATTAAAAACATAATTTTTCTTTTTAAATTTTACAAAACATTTTTTTGAAACTAAAATTTTTTCCATTGTGAGACATTTTATTATTTATCATTGTTATTAAAAGTGATAAATTTCTTATTTTTAGAAAAATTTAATTTAAGCGGAAAAAAAATGACAATGTTTATTTAAATTTTTGTGTATAAATAATTTTATAACAAACAGCAAAATATTCCTTCACTTTCTTTATAATGAGAGAGAATATAAAATTCTTATTGGAAAATAAACGTTCTAAGTTCTAATTTCAAACATGTGCAAAATGATTAAAATAACTTTTCTAATTATTACATTCATCTCGATTACTAATACAGTAGTAAGTTTCGATAAAATTTTAGTACACTGTAAAATAAAATTTTCATCTTATTTTACTATAGTAAAATAAGTGTACACCCAGAGAAATGTTTTATTTGAACCAAATATAATTTATTTGAGTTAAATAAACGTATATTTGTCTCAGAGCCAACTAAATTATTTATTTGTTTTAAATAAAAATTTTATTTTAACCAAATAAAATTTTATTTGAACCAAATAAAAATTTATTTGTTCCAAATAAAATTTATTTGTTCCAAATAAGTATAGTTTATTTCGCTCTAAGACAAATATATCTTTTTTCTGGGAGTAGTGACTCATTGTTTATTAATTTAGATTTCTAGGGACCAATTCAAATTAGTTGAAAATTTTAGTGTTTTACTAATTAAGATTTAGAGAGTTGATGGAAAAGACAAATTGAAAACTGAAATAGTTTGGTACAATATAACATTAAACTGTCATATTTAGTATTTACTATTTACTATTTACTATTAAGTACCCGCATTACATTATATTTGAATTATTCCACATGACTCGACATCTACTTTCTTTTCACTATATACATTATATTCTTTATCAAAAGTGTTTAATTAATTTTATGATAAGGAAGATTTTGAAGATTTGAAAAACGATTAGAGAAAAAATCTCTCTCCCTAATTTTTTTTTTCAATCAAAGTCACATGCAATGTATATCATTTACAATAATCTATAATAACCGATGATTCATGACGTTAACAATAAGAAGGATAAGTATCTTTGACAATAAAAAAAAAGGAATCCCTTTTTTTAAGTTTCTTTCGAAGCGTAAAAAAAGGCCAAATCTATTTTCTACAGCTTCCTAAAACCCTCAATGATTCCAGGTAAACCGACTAATTCTCGTCTTTCGACACTTAAACGTATTTCATCTTGGAATTTCATTGCTGTTCCAAGATGATGTCATTCTGGACCATCCGGTTCGGTTACACCACTCACGGAATTTTAAGACTCATGATTTAATGGCAATTCTCGCGCAGTACCGAAAAAGATTATTACAAGATTATTATTATTTTAGATTCACTTTTTTAAAAAAATATAACAAATTAATTGATAAATAATAAGAATTATAAATTTTCAGCGCGCTCAACAAAGGACACACAGAAAAAAGATATATTTGACTCAGAGCCTAAAAAACTATTTATTTGTTTCAAATAAATTTTATTTGGTTCAAATAAAAATTTATTTGGTTCAAATAAAATTTTTATTTAAAACAAATAAATAATTTAGTAGGCTCTGAGACAAATATACTTTTATTTAATTCAAATAAATTATATATTTGATTCAAATAAAACATTTCTCTGGGTGTGTAATAAGAATTTCGATGCAGAAAAAAATTTCCTCAGTTTGTTTACTTTTTCCTGTTTGTTTGGAATTACTCGTATAATGTAAAATGCAGATAACACTGCTTATCATTTAAGAATTTTACGGATAAGAATTCAGTTTACTGACACGCTTTATTTCTAGGATATATGTTGCCAATTGGTAGAAAATTTCTTTATTTGCGTCATTCACGATTTCGCATTATATTATTAATTATTAAATATTAATATTAATTGGTTAATATTAATATTAATTGTTTAATGTTAATATTAATTCACAAATATTAATATCAATATTAATTATTATAAATATTGCTTATACCACACGCAGAAAAAATATATTTGTCTCAGAACCAAATAAACTATTTATTTAGAATAAATAAATTTTATTTGGTTCAAATAAAAATTTATTTGGTTCAAATAAAATTTTTATTTAAAACAAATAAATAATTTAGTTTGCTCTGAGACAAATATACGTTTATTTAACTCAAATAAATTAAATTTGGTTCAAATAAAATATTTCTCTGGGTGCAATATATAAGTTACATACAGAAATGTTTTCTTTGAATCAAATATAACTTATTTTAATTAAATAAAAATATGTTTTTCTCATAGTTTTTTATCCGCTTTTATTTGTTTCAAACTTTCGCGAATAAAACATTTCTTTGGCACAAATAAAGTATTTTTTGGTGTAAATAAAATTTTTTCTTGAAGCAAATAAAATTTATTTAAAACAAATAAATAGGTTAGTGGACTCTGAGAAAAAAAACTGTAAAAATTTCCGACTTGATAGTAAGAGGAATTTGTTAGAAAAACTTTCCAAGATTGATGAAAGGGATGTTTGGGAGGGAGGAGAAAATAAGAAAGAAGAGGAAAATGATAGTAAAATAGAGGCAATATTTGACGCGCGGGTCTAGCACGAGATTATTACATGGTTGCGCGACGACTGGTCGTTTTTCTATTTTCGAAACAACTGCATTCCGCAAACTAGAAATATCTTGACTGTTGACTGGAAACGTTGTGCGGCTGCTTTAATCCGGTTGTATTGCACTTAACATGGATTTACAGGAGTTAAAGTAGTATCAGAGAGGAACCTCACCAATTGCATTGTAAATGTCAATCATTCGCGCGATGATAGCGTCATCCATATGCGGCTCATAATTTATTCATCTTTTCATTACAACTGCGAAAATGCTTTTTGCAAACTTCTCTTTTTACGACTTTTTTACAATATGGGTATATATATATATGTATGTATATTTCTATATATCCCTATCTGTACTTAGAAAAACATCCCTTTTTAATCTGTATGGGAAAATCTCTTCCCACATATATATAAATAGAATTCTAATCCAAGAAATATTTCTTCTGTCGGTAATTTTAGTAATCTTAGAGATATTTTTCTTCGTAAACGTTTCTACATCTTTTATGTAGAATTTTAAATATTATCAGTAGTACAGAGTGTAAATTCAAGACAGTAAAAGGAAAAAATTTTTTCTTAAATTGAATATTCCTCGAAAGAAAATAAAAAAAAGAAAAAATTATAATTTTTCGGAAAGAAAATATTGCTGTGATTTAAAATATATATATAATTATCGATGGGCATCCGGAAAAAAGATATATTTGACTCAGAGCCTACTAAACTATTTATTTGTTCAAAATAAATTTTATTTAAACCAAATATTATTTATTAAATAATATTAAATTAATATTAAAAATTTACTTAAAACAAATAAATAGTTTAGTAGGCTCTGAGACAAAAATACTTTTCTTTAACTCAAATAAATTATTTTTGGTTCAAATAAAACATTTCTCTGGGTGATTTTTTGAGACAATTAACGCTTAGATGAAATAGACATGAATATATAGATAAATAAATAGAAACTATATATATAATATAATATATGTATATATTTATATGTATAATAT
>JUFY01034065.1:4621-19188 GCA_001855655.1 Leptopilina clavipes
TCACCCACAATCAGTAATGTCCGATTTCGAACTTGCAATTATCAATGCTGCAAGAAGTATTTTTGATGACAATATTCTTTGCTGTTTATTTCATTTATGTCAAAACGTATTTCGTCGAGTTCAATCAGAAGGATTGCAGGAAAGATATAACGACGAAAATGATCGATCAATCAAAGAAGCTACTCAAATGATGTGCGCATTAGCCTTCGTTCCCACGGAGAAAGTACCCGAATATTTTGACATTCTGGTGGATAACGTTCCAGAAGCTTTCGATTCAATAGCCGATTATTTTGAGGTACTTATTTACTTTACTAATTACTTATTAAAAATATGTTTCATTATTTAAAATTACTAATTAAAAAAACCAAAAAAAAATAAAAAAATATAAAAACGTACTACTCAAAATACTGTACAGGTTACTTATATTCGGGGTAAACCTGCTCGAGGAAGAAGGAGAGCAATAGCGGTGCGATATCCTCCGAAAATTTGGAACCATTACGAAACTGTTATCCAGAATATGTCAAGGACGAACAACGCTTCGGAAGGGTGGCATAACCGTTTCAGAGTGGTTACTGGACGTAACCATCCAAGCTTGTATGCGTTTTTTGTAGAAGTAAGAAAGGAACAAGCTGACACTGAAACAATGTTGAGACAGCTTTCTCTGGGCCAAAAAATAAAGAAGTCGCGTGGTGCTAGCAGCACAGTTGTTGAAGAAAGAATTTTCAATATAGTTTCGGATTTTCAGAAATATGTTGACGACAATAACGTTATCGGATACTTGAAAGCCATCGGCTGCAATTTACATTTTTGATTACATGTTCTTACACCTTTACACTTCAACAATTTGTATTTTGGAATTTTTTTTTATTTTGGAACTTTTACACTTTGGAACTCGATATATTTGGAGATTTTGGTTTTTGGAACTTTTGTATGTTGGAAAAATAAATTTTGGATTTACTAATTTTGGAACTATTTTCTTGGAACTTTCGGCTTGGAACTTTTGTTTTGGAACTTTTGTCTCCCTACCATTATAAATATTAAGCACTCAGAAAAAATTTATTTTTATATTTCACAACTTTTGGTTCAATATAGAACTGCCAATTTAATTTTCTTAATTTTGATATCAAATTTAAATCAAGCGATCCTAAAAACCCTCATGTATTAAGTTTTATAAAAATTCGTTGACAAAATTTTGCAGAACATTTTTTGGATTATGTATTACTAGGGTGGCTGCGCCCCCTGCGTGCTAACTCCTTTTTTTAAATATTTAATATTTATATTTAATTTACACACAGGTATGAGAGTATTTGCCTGTTGACCGATAGTAATGTTAAAATATAGATTTAATTTTGAGGTTAGGTTTACCTCTTTCCCCTTGACTTTTGATCTATACATCGAGAAAAAAAGGTAATATTAACCGTGTAAATGGTTATTTAAAAGGATTACTAGTTTTTGTAGGTTAAATAAACTACGAATTTAGTTAACTTTACTAATTTCTTGGTCAATTTAACCAGTTTCGTTAGTTGTTGTTACTAAAATTAACTTAGTAATCACTTTATTTTTCTCAGTGTAGTAATGCTAACTATAGACCAAATTTTGAGGTTATGTTCGCCTCTTAACTTTAGTAATACTAAATATGGACCTAATTTTGAGGTTATGTTCGCCATTTGACCTAGAGTTATGCTAAATAGACTATAGCCCTCAGACCTAATTTTGAGGTTGTGTTCGGTCAAAAAATCTCGCAACAGCGGCGGCGGCGATAGTAAGATATAGTAATTATATTTTTTTTTGTTCACTTTTACAACTTACGGGCAAAAAGTGTAATAGTAAATTGGTTTTGGGAAAAAAAAGGAACAAGCATTGTAAATGCGTTAATTTTATGCCTAAGACAGCAAGTAGGTATATCCATTCTTGTCTTGTGTGTAAGCCACATCAGAACTAAGCGAAAGAAAGAGTGAAAAGAAGAAACGGAGACAGACGGAATACAAATACACATACATGTATAGAAAAGAGAGATGAGGAATTAGACTCGCAACCATATTACGCAACTCATACATATATTAGCGTATGTGAACACGTGGGAAGTTGTAGGCGCGCATAAAGTGCGTGCGAATAGAAAAATAATAAACCAACGTTTTTCATTAGCTCTCTCAAAATGAGAGAAGCTATGACAATGAAGCCTTATAGCAATCAGCGTTCCGATCGTCGAAAATCCAACGCAAAACTCCTTGTAAATAAAGCCTCTTTTTCTCACACACTTTATCATTTCCTCCATTCACTCACTCAATTCCCTTAAGAAACATATACACACGATTCAATCAAATAAATTTCGTGATTTACTTTTCCTGAATATGGGGGGGGGGGATTCAAATTTTTGAAACAAAGTAAAGGACGATTTCTATAGAATTTTGTATATAGTTGAAAAGTTACGATCAGTGGTGTCTTTTTGATGATTTAGATCGTGGCAGAGGTGACCGCAAGTTTCCACCTGCTTTTGATCGTATCTGAATCGCGAAGTCGACATAAGGTGAGTACAGTTCTACATGCGAGTTCATAAGTACACGTAGGTACTTACCTTCTAACTAGTATGAATGGATCTGGCTCGGAAGATTAATTAATATTGCCATATCTCTGGCCTGCTCCAATGACAAATTGGAGAAAGTGAGCGGCACTCACGGTGGTCAGATCAGTGAAGCTACGCCATCATCATGATAAAAGAAGAGAGACATAAGGGGATTACGCTCGTATAAACTTTATCGTCCCCACGTATCGTGCCTACAGTCAAATCACTTTTCTGACTCAGATTGGCCTCGTAGTTTTACACTCATTCAACATTTTACATAATATGCAGAGCACAATCTTGACAAAAGTGTCACACATATTCTTTATCAGAGTTGCTACAAAAATTTGATTCCGTTTTTCCCTTGACTTCTCCCTGATTTCGAGACAGAATTTTCACTTTTTCCCTTATCCCTAAGATAGAAAAAAAGTCCAAAAGTGGGTTCAATTATAAAAAAAAAGATCAATTTTAGAAGCAAAAATCTTATTTAAGACTTTAAGGGTGACTTCCTATTTTAAAAAGGAATTATAGTTACTGTTGCTAACTTCCCCCGATCATTTTGAAAATTTTTAATATAAAATTCTTTAAAAATTCAATTATTTTTAATATAATATTAGGAAATTTCAATTACACATTTCAAAAATCATCAGAAATTATTAATTATTAATTCAATTACAGTTTATTTGATTTAATTAAAAAGTATCAAGTAAATATTTCAGTGTATTTGTATGTATAAAAGTGCATAAACATATGTGACGCGCGACGCAAGAAGGGACCTATCGTGACAACAATTTATAGGTTATATTTAGAAAAGTTTTTGTTTGATTTAAGATTCATTTTTAATTATCTGTAGTCAAAAACTATTTTTATTAACTATTTTATATACTTAATAATTAATAAAAACTGTTTTTGACTACAGATATTAAAAAATGAATCTTAAATCAAGCAAAAACTTTTCTAAATATAACCTATAAATTGTTGTCATCACGCTAGGTCCCTTCTTTCGTGGAGCGTCACATATATTATTTTTCTCATAATTTCGCATTTTATTTCTAAACATATACTCCGTAAAAATGATATTCCACCTTATATATTCTTAAAATAATTAACGGCATTGTATTTCCGAATTGATCTCTCATGAAAGAGTAAATGTCTATTTATTTAAATACGCACGGCATAGTGCAGCCACGAAGAACAATAGTGTACCTTGTAAATTTACATATCTGACAAATTACAAGTAAAGATTCTCGCACGCAACACACGTGGTAATAACACGCATTAGAAATATTGAAAGAAGTGGATAATTTACATCGTAACCGCCTACAACCCTCGAGGATTCAAGAAAAATTTACTCATTTTCCACTCATCTGAAAATTTGCTGACTCAGAAAATTTAAAAAAAAGTGTCAATATTCGACCATAAATTGAAATTTTTTCAACCGTAAATTAAAAACGCACAAAGTTGAACTAAATTATTTGATTTTTCAATATGAATCCAAGGTCGTTAGAAACAACAACAGGAATCCTTGGTACTTGAATTAATTCAGAAGAATCGAAACGGATAGTATTCAATTTTTCTACAAATATAAACTACTCATCGTCATTATTTGCTCTCTAAATCTGAAATAGTACCTAAAAATTTTAACTAATTTGATATTATAGTGATTGACTGTTTGCTTATTTGAATTAGTGTAAAATTTACCAATAAATTAGTAGAAATTCTTTTTTATTTATTAGTAAAATTTATAATTAATTCAAAAGCAAAAAGTCAGTAACTATTTCAGTTAAAATTTTTACTAATTCAGATTTAGAGAGTGACAAATTAAAGGAAAGCAAACTTAAAAATGTGTTAACTTCTACGTATATTTAAGACAAAAACCATAATTTGACACGTGGAAAATTAAAGCATTTTATAAAATCTACAATTAGATAAGCCTGTGTCTATTTACACAATCTAATGAAGAATTAACATTTTTAATTACTACTTAATTACGATTTACGTGTTCATTATCGTGGAGATAAGTACATTATAGAAAATAGGGAAAACAACTTTTAAACGTCATTGGAGACTTCCCTCTGATTAGCCAAATACAGCTTTGGATAAAATCATTTTGTGAAGGTAGAAAGATAAAAATCGAACTGATGACTGAACATGAATCTTGAATTTAAAGAAAATAAGAAGAGAAAGAAGAAAAAATAGTTCTCAAGGCATATTTACATGCGAGGTTTAAAAATTTTTATTGGCTTCCATTTAAGTTTCCTAGAAAGTGCTTGAAGGTTGTTGTTGGATGTTTGAAATACCTCAACTCGTGAAATAGCAAGTTCTAAGTAACTCGTTATTGGCGCCTCTGGAAAGAGATGCCAAAGGTGAAAATAAATAATGAACGGAAGGTGATCGATTGGTGGAGCGGATGCGTTGATGATCGTGCAGAAAGTATCGGCGGGAGTGTCATTATATAAAGACGGATAGATCTCTCTCGCAACCACCACCTCAAGATCGACATAATTTATACGACCCACGTCCAAGAGGCTCCTTTTGCCAATTCAAGGCTGCGCCCACATTTTCAATTAACACTGTGTTTTTCTTCTTTTCCAATATACAAGTTTTTCTTTTTTTCTGTTTTGCTTCAGATATTGTATATTTACTTTTTTTTAGGTTGTGGACAATAAACGGTGGCATTTTCATTAAGATGATGGATGCTGCTATTACCTTTCAATTGAGAAGGAATCGATTAATGCTCAAAGCCAAACGTAAACGACTACATTAAATAAGTCTCACTTTAGAAAAAATTGAAACATTTTTAGCGCTTAAAGTGGCATTGAAAGAGTTCTCAAATTCTTTTTAATATACTTTTTAAAAAATGGTTCAAAATTTTATCTAAACTTATAATACATACATTATGGTTTTTGGGGACCAGTTATTACAAATCCGGTAATACAGAAAAAAGGAAGTATCTTTTTAACACCAAAAGTGGTATTAAAATCCACAATTTTCTGTGACAGTTTTTAAAAATTTTTAAATGATTTGAATTTTTTAAAAGATCGAAAATTATTTTTCTTCAAAATTATAATTTTGACATGGTTTTAATATATATATATATTTTTATCAATATGACGTCTTTGAATATAACATTTTGTTGATTGTTGTTATAATTGTTAATTATAATTGTTATTATTGTTGATTAAATTTTATAAACTATTAGATTTTTACAATAGTTGTATTCGTTTAACAATTATTAACAATATAATTATTATAATTTTTGTTTAATTCTATAAATAATATAATTATTGATTAATTTTATAAACAATATAATTATTATAATTGTTAATAAATTTTATAAACAATATAATTTTAAATAGACAATTTGATTATTATAATTGTTGATTAACAATATAATTATTATAAATGTTGCTTAATTTTATAAATAATTATTATAATTGTTGATTAATTTTATAAACAATGTAATTTTAAATGAACAATTTGATTATTGCAAAGTAATTATTATAACTGTTGTTTAATTATTATAAACAATTTAATTATTACGTTGATTAATCTTTATAAATAATTTAAAATTGTTTACCGAATGATCAATTATAGTTAAGTAATAATTATTAATATTCATTATTATTAATTATTGAAATTACAACAAAAAAATATTATTGTTTATAATAAATAATTAATAATTTGTTACGGGGACGTGGCAGTTTGTTATAAACAAAAAAAAATACAAAGAAATTCTATCTAGAGAGATGGATGGAGAATCTAATTACGAATATTAAAAAAAAATTGATTAACTTGTATCAAAATTATGCGGACTAATAGGTATAAGTTTCACAAGTTTTAAACGTCTTACTGCATCCATAACGTTGAAGTTTAGATCAGATTAGGTTGGATTAGACATAAAGTTTAAAATATAATATATTTCTATGCTTACAGCATAGAAGCTATCATTAGGCTTGATCAAATTAAATTAGGTTAAATCCGTCAAGAGGATTTTTAAACATTTAATTAACAGTTGAAACTAACCTCAACTAATAAGTAAGTGATCATGGTCGATTTTTTTTCCGCAGTGTATAATAAATAATTATGGAAGTTTGTAATTGTTTCATCACCCTTTGTTTAAAAAAGCGCAGAATTTGCAGGGGAGAATATTTAAAACTCAACTCAAGAAAAGGAGAAAAACAACTGTAAAAAAAAATTACGAATGTAGAAAGGAGCACAATAAATCACAAGTGAGCATATCTCCTCAGCTGTAGCTGGAACTTATCGATCGGATAAATCGATATGCGATCGCGAAGTACTTAGTAGCAAGGTGGTTTGTTGGTGTATGCATGGTGAGTTATCCAATCGAGCTCAGCATAAATAAGGCCATCTTATGGTGAGAATGTATAGGTAGGATGAGGGTAAGGTCACAATCGGGAGGTTCGTGGCGAAGGCTAATTGCCAGGTAAAACGATCCATCGATCGTCCGGGGTGTTTCAAGAAGCGAACAACTGGAGCACAGCAATGTAAAGAAATAATATCTGTATAATTGAACATTTATTTTAAAAAATACTTGACACTCCTGCAACTATTTACGATAAACACTTGACACTCCCGCAACTATTTACGATGGTAAAGTTCTCAAAGTTCGCAATGTTTCAAACAGTGGAACCTCGATTATCAAAACTGCGGTAATAATTTTATCAGAACATCTAAAGATTGTTTTTATATCTCTTCCAAAAAATTTACGAAGTCGATTAATCTATTAATTTTCACACCATTTTGGAGGTTAATTTCATGAAAGCTTTGGAAAAGCCGGTATTAAGCATGTCCCGTCGTTCGATAATAAACAGATACTAAAAATGGTGTCTTGCGTGGGAGTGCATTGACATTTGTGATTTACGCGTTATTAAAATCAGACTTCTCTTGATGAATAAAACATTCGTAGGTTGCATGCCTTGCACGTTCATACAAGCCTATCTGTACCAATTGCTATCTAAATCGGCAAAATGATCCTAATGAAGAAAACAATTCCAAAAAGAATCCTCAAAAATGCTAAAATAAACCAATCAATTTTCACGAATAAATAATTCTCCCTTTCTCTGTTTTTTTAAAATGAGTTATTTTTATTACTATTTTTCTCCCATACTATTTTTCTCCGTGGCAATACGTTAGACAGTAATTTCAATACTCCCTGACTGATTAATGTTCTGGGTTGAACATGAATCTTGTGAGCTGCTATAAGCTGCATATTATTAAACTATTTTCTTCGGATAAGTTTACTTCATACCTTCATTACTTATACTTTTACAAGTGTGGTACTTTTATGACTGATACTTTCATAACGCATAACGATTTATTTTTATTGGCTCTATCAACACCTAAAGCCAATCATTATAGATCTTGAAGGAATTATCATTTAAAGAGCTGTTTTCCGAATTGTTATAGGACTCTTGAATAAATTAGTTTAACGAAAATCACTTCACTGAGAGGCATATATATTGCGAGATAAAAGGCTTTATCGTTGGATCATCGCATTCTTGTAAAGATTGCTTCTGCGAAGAGTAGCGACCTGAAGCTCGATCAACTCCGCAGTCATAACGATCGCAAATTATCCGTCCCTGGACCAAGCCACCCCGACCCTCTGATCGGTAGGCAATATCTCATAGAGTAGCCGACCTGTGTTTAGCCTATCACGAAGTGGATGTCCTTGTCGTGACCGTGAGGCTAATTGTTGGTATGGTGAACCAAGACGGCCACGAGAGCTTGAAAGAGGAAAACGGCCGAGGAAAACAAGCCGGAACATCCCAACGAGCACGAAAGATGACGCAGAGATGCTAACGTGAGTTGCTATATACTCTCCCCACAAATTCATCCGTATACGAATGTACCTTACGGAGATTCGCATTTCCGCTCTTTTATTTTCCCCAGTGCACGCGCGCCTCGTCGATACAAAGGATCGTCATCAGATAAATCATCCTCGACTTGTGAGTCCTTAGCTCATAATTCAGTTGATCGAGAAACAACAAATCGTTGCTTCTTTAGCTCACTGAAATATGTCTATTTCTTGAATATTCCTCTCCAAAATGAAAATTATTTTTCTATCTCAACACTTATTTTTTCACATACAGAAAAATCCATTAATGACTTTTAACTTACAATTGTTTCTAAACAATAAAGATATTGTTGAATCCATTTAGGACCAACTTCAAGTATACAAAAATTCACCATGTTAGGTTTTTCATTTCCCGACTATTTCTCGGTTATCTCAGGTTTTTTTAAATCATTTCCCCGATTTTCCCGGTTTGTAGACACCCTGAAAGTGAAAATAAAAAATCAGCTCGATTAAACGTAATTACTTGAGGAATACTAGCGTAGTAGCCAAAAACGTTCACTTTCTGCTCCGTGACTTCTAAAACTGAACAAAACAATTGCATGTTCAACTTGGGATGAACGATATATACTTTCTCGTAGTTTGTAGCACACAAAAGTATACTTTTGTACAAGTACAAGGTATAAATATGTAGGGACAGGTTCAAGGTACAGACAGTACGCGGAAATCGCATTACTGAGAACGCGGAATTCTCGATAGGCGAAACTCCGTAAATGTAAACTCGTCGAGATCAGTCATTGATGTACCCTCGAGCTTTCTCAGAAGAACCTAACCATCTAGCGATTGCTTCCGTCGAGATTCGAATTATAACTATTAAAACTAAAGGCGAAATGGACAAATTCATTTCGCCCTTTCTGTATCAATTTGCTATTTTTCAACCCTCTTCATTTGCATTCTGACAAACACTGATTTACAATCCCCCCCTAAAAAGAAAAATTATTTATTTTCTATGGAACAGTGATTGGTGGGTGAAGATATGTCTCTAGAACCAGTTTCGAAAGACATGAAGAGTGGACTATCATTTCTTAAAATTAATGATTCGACTCTGCGGATTCGTTAATAATCATCGAGCATTTGTTAGTCTGTTCATTTCTCCTTTACGAGATGTGCCAGACCAGACAGTCTCTCGCAAACATGTGAGAAAGCCCTTGTCACTCGACATTTCGTTCTCCTCCTAAGACATACAGGGAGCAGGGGCCTAAAAGAAACGAGTTCGCATATCTTATACCAGCGAGAAATATTTCAACGAGGAGATCAAAAAGTATAACAATGTTGCGACGCCAAGAGCTATCAATTTTCGAGCAGCCACTCAAGATGTCTTAAAAAGCTGCGACTGCACAGTTGCGACGCCAAGGGCAATTAATTGTCAACTGACTAGCCACTCGAGAAATCTCAAGAAAGTCTTCTCTCTTTTTTTCTCTTTATTTCGTTATTGCTAAAACCAAAAGATAAGAAAGTGATCCTAAGTTTTTATTCCTTTTGCAACAGCAGGGACTTTCAAGTGATGGGATCTTCTCCCGGACAGACAAAACACAAAAAAGTGTATCCGCAACAAAACACCGTTATCAATTTCCTTCGTATACATATTTCACGATGACTTATTTTTCCATAAAGTTGAGACTGATTGAAATAAATAATGAAGGTAATTTTAAAAAAAGAGTGAAAAGGAGTAGTTATCTTGACTAAGGGATCTAAAGGGGGAATATCATTAGACAGGGAACACTCATTGGATGTGAAATGGAGGTTGGGGTAGGTGGCGATGTGTAGCTCGTTTTCAATCAAGTCCTTATAAAGGTGCAGTTTGCTGGTAGACAAGGCTTCTATGGCAAATAGCCAAGTAGACGATGAAAAAGCGAAGCTCTACTTCGTCGAAATAGAGAGGTCTTGTTACTTCCTTCTCGCGCCCAGTTCCTCCTCCCTTCACCAAACGTACGTTCGATTAATCACTACCAGGCGATCGATACGAGCCGTGTAGATGCACCGCAAACTAACCCGACGTAAGATCCATTCACTGGAATGACGGTTCTCAAGGTAGCGCGAGAGTCTTTCGTGCCGCTTGGTGACAAGTCGCGCTATGCACCGTTACGCCACCAACTTTACTGACGATTTCTTAAATATTTTCATAAATCATTACATGTTGCAATTGTTTTGACAATGGAGAGAGAGAGACACACGGGAACTCGACACTCTTAAATATACCACTCTAGTATTTGTACGATTTATCTACAGAGCTGTCGATTTCTCAGGAAAGACGATAATCTACTTATAACATTTAAACACCGAATGGAATAAATTCAGCACGAATGCACAACAATCTTGAAGAATCATTCATATATTCAAAAAATATGTAACTGAAGTTACCAACATTTATTCAACGAAAATTTTTTTTTTGCTAATTGTTTATTTTAATGTTAGAAGTCCATTAACAAAATTGCAAAAAGGATCCAAGTCGGCGAAAGCATTGATTTTGATTTTTTTTTCATTAATGATTTATTTGAAATTCCAGGATTTTTAGAAAATCCATCACAAGAAAATCAATATCAATGCTTTCCCCGCCTTGGATTCTGTTATAATTTTTTTTAAATGGCTTCTTACATTAAAATAAACAATTTGCAAAAGAAAAAAATTGCTTCCGAGGTGAGGAAATAATAATTTAGTTGAAAACCCTGATTTTTGGAAAATTTTGTGAAAAAAAATCAAAATTACTGCTTTCCTCGATTTGGATCCTTTTGCAATTTTGTTAATGGACTTCTAACATTAAAATAAACAATTAGCAAAAAAAAAAAAAATTTCTTTGAATAAACGTTGGTAACTTCAGTTACATCAAAAAATTCTGATACATATATTTTTAACTTTTTAAGAATATTTTTAAATTAATTCTACTTTTCCTTCAAAACACAAATCTCTGAATTTGTCGTCGACGCGGAACGTCGAAAAATGTTTTTTTCAATTTTCGGGGATGAAAATGTCACTGTCACTGTTTTCATTCGCCTGTTTTGAAACTTTTTGGGGAACTATTTGAACCTAAAATTTTTGAAAAATGTTTTGATTTTCTTGGTTCCTGGTAAAAAATCAAAACATTTTTCAAAGATTTTAGGTTTAAATAGTGTCCTAAAAAGTTTCAAAACCTTAGGTGAATGAAAACAGTGATTATCTGATTTTTAAATGCGAGAAGCTCTTCATAATTTCAGATTTTAATGTTAATAAACTAATTAAACGTCGTTTAATTCTTGCATCAAATTTCGTAACGCGGTCATGCGTCTGAAGAAATTGCTTACCTTTATAAGTAGTGCAATGTTTCCCTTATATGAAAATTTGGGTTGCGAGTGTGGAATCGAGGTCATCTTAAATTGAATGTTAGGTTAACGTTTACTATTCTTTTATAAAAATAAAAAATTAATAACAATTTAAAAAGTATTCCGTTAGTCGGATATAGTGAGAAGTTTTTACTTTCAAACTCAATGATCTGAAAATAATACAACTAAAGAACAGAAAAACTTATTTGAAATAAGTTTAAATTAAAACACACTGCATATAAAACATACAAAGAGTAACGTGCGAAATTTCATATTACGTTACACAAAATCATTGTTCACTTTAATAAATGAGTAGTTATTTTTCAGCATAGATACTGAAAATACTACACGATGCTATTTAATCCTAGATTCGGACATAATACAGAAAATTAGTATGGTCCGTACCAATCTTTAGTACCATACTAATTTTATGTAATGTTGTCAAAACCTGATACGTTCATACGATTAAATATAACAAAAACAATTTCCTCTTTTTGAAATGCAGGGTTTTAAATTTTGAAAAAAAAGTCCCTCAGTGTGGATATATATTTTTAATATTTCAGTATCAAAGAAGAGTGGTACGAAAATAATACACAAATCTCAATTTAAACGCGCACCGATTTAACTCTTGAGTGCTCCACTTAGAAAATAAAAATCCAATTTAATTCCCAATGAAAATCCAACATCAATTTCCACGTCAGATATTATTCCCTAGTTCTAATTACTGAAATAATCACTCATCCTACATTAGTTATATACTTTCTTTTGCGCGAGGTTAAGTGGCACATGGGAGCAGCAGTTTTTAAGAAAGCAATAAATCCTTCAGCGACTCATGTTAATATTTCACTCGCGATTGCTCGTATATTCTCACTTTGAAAAATGTAAGTGAATTTGAAGTCTCGTGCGGCAAGTTAGTCAACGTCATATATTGGCCCAACGCATTATTCTCATGTATATGCAAAATATATTCGAATATGACGAGAGACGAGAGAACGAAATGAGTGAAGCCGTGCAGGTCAGACGTAGGACGTCAGAAATATTTATATGCATTAACAGTACTTAAAAGAAGCATACATATATATATGTGTATGGCAGTGCTTGTGCATACCGAGCACGTACAAGGTAGGCATATCGTAACCAAAATAAGTATCAGGCAATCTCTCGCGCAACAATAGTCGGCGCCATTCCAGAAAAAAAGTTCCAGGCCTCATTTGCTTCAAAAGAATAATATGCATGCACGATTCGATGCTTTTCGGGGTCGAATTGACAAGTGACAAGCCTAAAATTTTCACTACATGTAGCGATTCAAGTCACATACTTATTAGTTGCTCACGGAATATTCTGTTAATATTAACAAAAAGTTAATTGGAAAAATTAAAAAGTAAAAACCTCGTTTCCTTATAGGTAACTTTTCTTTAATTTCGTCAATCGATGACAAAATTCAGCCCTCGAATTTTAGGACTTTGACTTTTTTTCGACTGTTTTCAAATAATGCTTTTTCGACTTTTTTTGCGAAGTCGATCCGAGCCCTGCAGTGTTTGATATTTGATTGTTTTATTGCTTTTATTGGTTTATTATTGAATGTTGTTGGGTGAGTGCATTTCCGGATGATATAGAGAATTTGAATATGCAATTCACCGTCAGGGTATGAAACATTTTCTGCAACTGGTGGGATATTCGTTTTCCTCTATATGGTGTTTCTGAAAGTTGTGGTTTAATGGTAAAGATCGAGGTGATTTGCAAATAACGAAGAAACGCCGCGCGATGCTAAATGGAGCCTCGTTACAGTCGTGAAACCGCGGTCAGATTATCTCGCCACCTTGCACCAAATACGATATTTATAAATCACGTTGCTTACGTAATGCAGTCGTTTACAATCGTGATTAGCCAAGCCAAGGTAGACGTATGCGCGTGGATGCAAAAAGAGAAAAAAATTTTAACGTATGGGGCTTACGAGAAACCGAGATTCCAATGGCAAACGAGATTAGAACCATTCTCTCTTCTTCTGGATAACTTTATTTCTCCATTAAGCGCGCTATGACAGTTTCTTAAATTAATATTATCTCCCTGATGCATTCTTTTCCTGAATACAGAGTCTCATTTCTCTGTTCCGTTAATTCCCCAAATCCTAATTGCCATCATCATTTGGCAAAAACTCATGTAACCAAGTTTGATTGAATTTTTATTTAACCGGTTTTGCACTCAACTGTATATTTTCATTCTGACCCAATATAAAATACTTTAGCATCAAAATTTCTTAATTTTACTAAAGAATATTTAATAGTTTTTCTTACAATTAGTAAACATATATAGTCCGTTCAGTTCAATCAACAAAAACATTTCTTGTTATAAGTTTTTCCGTATAAAATTCGCAACTCTCTAAATTTGAATTAGTAAAAATTTTAACTAATTTGAATTAGTGACTCACTTTTTGCTTTCGAGTTAGTTAAATTTTACTAATAAATAGTAAAAAAAAATTTTTCTACTAATTTATTAGTAAATTTTAACTAATTCGAAAGCAAAAAGTGAGTCACTAATTCAAATTAGTTAAAATTTTTACTAATTCAGATTTAGAGAGTTCATTCAGAGCAAGATTTGGCTGAACCAATAAAACTTTTGCTGCATTAGGTTGTCTTACATATTGATTATTTATCTATTGTTAATTTACAGTTTTAAACAATAAACAAATTGATTTTAAACAATTATCAATTTGTTTAAACAATTAGTTTATGTTACAAACAATTTAATCTATTTATAATTTATTTTAAGGTTTAGTAATGATTCCTAAGTTTGCAGATAATAAACAAATTGATTATGAACAATAATTAATTTGTTT
>JUFY01034065.1:19208-34885 GCA_001855655.1 Leptopilina clavipes
AATAAAATTCATTTCGGACGTAGTAAAATTTACTCATAGTAAACATAGTAAATTTTGCCACTTCCAAAGTAAATTTTAGTCAAATTAATCAAATTCACATCGGACGTAGTAAAATTTACTACTCTCTAAATTTGAATTAGTAAAAATTTTAACTAATTTGAATTAGTGACTCTTTGCTTTCGAATTAGTTAAATTTTACTAATAAATAGTAAAAAAAAACTTTCTACTAATTTATTAGTAAATTTTAACTAATTCAAAAGCAAAAAGTGAGTCACTAATCCAAATTAGTTAAAATTTTTACTAATTCAAATTTAGAGAGTGTAAAAATAAAATTGGAAAAAATGTTTCCCTTGTAAGAAAATGATTTTCTTTAAGATAACATTATTTATTTATTTATTATATATTTTATTTTGTTCTATTTATTTATTTTGTTTTATTTTTTTTAATTTCTTTTAAAAATTAAAATTTTTTTTTATTATTTTCTACTTTTTTATTCACTTGAGACAAAATAGTCCTTAGTTTTGAAGAAAATTGTCTTTTATCTTTTGAAGATAGTTTTTTTTTTCTGAAATAAAAATAAAATGCAAACTTGTAAATTAGAAGTGTTATTTTTATAAAACTTTAATCTTGATATTAGAAGATTTATGTATTTTGATTGGATCACTTTGAATCGCGTATATAATTAACTCAAGTTGGATTAGTCACGCTATAACAGAATCTGTGAAATTGCAGGTGGAATTATTTTACGCTGTATGTATTATATACTTTAAAATTTAAATACGGTTTAAAATTGTTTTGTTTAAAAATGACTGAACGCTTCCATTATAGGTTTTTTTCTGTCATTTTGTAGTATCGAGATTCTATTTTTGTATTTTTATTCGTGTCACTGAGATCACTTAATTATTCAGGAAAAGGAAATAGAAATAACAGTCGTGTGATATAGGTTGAGAATTGACGAGGTCAGTAATTCAATGGATATATAAACGAAAGTGAAATTAATACGATTATAAAATTAAAAATTTAATTTTTCCTTTAAAAATTTTTTTTGAATGACAAAAAAATTACAATATTTTAAAAAATTTTCTACCCTTTTTCGTTACGACTGTAACGAGAATTTGGTCGTTTTGTTTCAAAACTCAATGTAGAAATACATGTTGTACCATTACTTTTTGTTGAATTGCAAAGACTCGAAAAGAATTTAATAAAAATTTCACTGTAAATCTAAAAGTATGAAATTGATACCGAAAGTATCAAATTGATTCAAATTTTTGGATTAATTTGATATTTTTGGTATCAATTTGATACTTTTAAGTTTACAGTGTGAAAATAAATTTCCGGTATTTTTTTGTTTTTTATAGATAAATTAAAAATAAGGGTAAAATGTTGTTATTTTCTACTCTCTGAAATTATTTATTAGCTTAAATAATGTGGAATAGAAAAGTGGTAATATTTGAAATGTCCGAATGGTCCTTGAAAATATTGAAGAATGAGAATTATGTCTAATTCGCGGCAAGGTAACATTTCTTAACTCGTTTCCGAGTCGATAAAATCAGCAATTTATTTGAATATTTTCCCTTTTATTTTAATCGGTAAAATTGCAATTTTTTTTTTAAATAAAATCACTAATACCAGTTTTTGTCGATAATTAATAATAATATTCTTTGGCAAGACTTGAAGGAAAATTTTACAACACATAACTAAATCACTAAATTATATTTCCATTTTGCCTTGAATAGAGTTTTTCAACGTACAGTGAAAAAAGAATTTATTTGATTAAAATAACCGATTATTTGTCTATTATCAAATAAATATTTACTTGAATCAAATAATTTTTATTTAAATCAAATAAGTTGTAAGTGAAATAATAATTTCTGTTGTATTTGAGTCAAATTTAGTTGACTTAAAATTTATTTGATACAAATAAATATTTATTTGATAAATAGTCAAGTAATTCATTATTTGAATCAAATAAATTTTTTTTTCAATGTATATAAAAATTAAAAGTAAATTAGTCATCAAAAATATAAGGCATTTGTGGAATTAATTCTTGTTTGCAGTTTATGGTGGCTTTCTAAATATTCAAATAAAATATATATGACAGTGGTCTGTGTTATAAAGTTTATGCCACTGGTTTTTCATGTCGAAATAATCATTTCTCTGAGCAGTCGAGCAATTCAGTAATATATATTCACTCACATATGATTTCTTTTATGGTAGGGGGGGGACACATACTCCTTGAGATTTAATTTCTATTACGATAATAAGTGGCATTTTTTTATAACATAATGTCATGTTTTATAAAAGTTCAAAAGTATATTTTTCTATCGTTTCTCAAGCATGGAAAGTGTACCAACTTTTTTTTTTCGAGAAATGCTGATTCTTGGGAAACATTCTTTCATCATTATATTCACGTCAAAATGAATTATCTTTCACTCATATTTATTTGAAACAAAGCATTTCTCTTCTTTTAAAAATTCCTTTCCATTGTATTCGATTATTATTTTTATTCGATTACCTTTTTATTTTTGAGTGACGATGTTTTTATCAGGTAATAAAAGTGAAATCAAATGAATGAAAAAATGGCATCGGTAACTTGCTCTTTCGTCGCGATACTAGAATGAAAATAAATGTTTCTTTTAGGACAGAAGAAAAAAAGAGAGAAAAGGGAAATAAAGATTCTAAAATAGTTGTTGATTTATGAACTCTCAAAAGGAGATTATAGCTCTCTTGACGAGGTATATAATCCGCTAGGTGTCTAAAAATTTTTTTTACTACTCGTCATCGTTTATTATAGAATCATCACTGGGAAATAATTTTTTTTCTTTTTTATTTTCAAGTGGGCGATGGACTATTAATTGCTTATTAAATTACCAGCAGTCTCTGATCCGCTACTTTTTCTCATCACAATTGTGGAAGCAGGAGAAAAGTAAAAGTGGTATTCAAAACAAAAAGTTTTCTACGCGCAAATTTTACCTTGACTAAATTTTCGAAAATGCATTACTAAAACGTTTATAGATTTTTATCCCCCGATTACTTCGATTTTTGTCCATTGAAAATTTCCCCAAATCTTACAAATTGAAAAAAAAATGATTCAATTTTCATTTCTGTTGAAAAAAATATGTGGAACTTTATATTTTAGTATCCTCGCAAAAGATACTAAAAAACTTTTTTTTAAAAATACCTCGAAACTCTATCTAATAATTTCTAAACTTTACGACTTGGAACTTTCATATTTTTTCCGATGTTTAAAAATCGATAGGAATTTTATATCCGATGTACAAGTAAATAATTTTGAACAGGTCAAAATTATAAAATATTCTGTAAAACAAATAAAAAATACCACATCTATTTTTTTTCATAGTAGCACAGTAATTGATATAGAAATTTCTCGTTGAGTAATTTATTTTCAAATTTGTTAAGTACGTGAGTAAAATTTATATGAATGAATTAAACATTTGTAAGGATTTTTTCAAGGTTTGAATAAATTTTTGTTTCTTTCAATCTGAAGTGTTTATTTTACAATGAAAATAAATTACACGTAGTTTAATTTTTTTTTGTCTTGTGTGACACGCTCCTTCGAACTGCATTTAATGAATTTTTTTTTCTTTTGTTACAGGTAAGTGTTTGGAGTCAGTCTCTCTTTGCATGTTGTGGGTGGATGAACCATTTTCAAAGGGAAAAATTCTTCTCACTCCAATTTACAATTTAAGTTTGTGTGGAGGCGAGATAACCATACTGGTATGTATTGTACCGGCAATGAAGATCTACCCTCTCTTTTTGTCTCATTTCGTATTCAGAATGCCGTGCGTGAATTCTATGGGCAAGTGCTGTGTCACCTTTTAATTTTCCTCTTTAGAAAAAAAAAAAAAAAAAAATTTGCAAGCTAATCTCTTCTTGGGTAAAAAAATGCAATTTTATGCAAAGTGCAATCGAAATGTTTAATCACCTGGACAAAAAAAAAAAACAAATTTCTTTCGTAAATTTTGAAAATTTTGATAACAAATTGAAAAATTGAAAAATTAACAAATTGAAAAATAACGAATTGTAAATTTAACAAATTGAAAAATTAACGAATTGAAAATTTAACGAATTGAAAAATTAACCAATTCCAAATTTAACAAATTGAAAAATTGAAAAATTAACAAATTGAAAAATAACGAATTGTAAATTTAACAAATTGAAAAATTTACGAATTGAAAATTTAACGAATTGAAAAATTAACCAATTCGAAATTTAACAAATTGAAAAATTAACAAATTGAAAAATTAACAAATTGAAAAATTAACGAATTGGAAATTTAACGAATTAAAAAATTAACGAATTGGTAATTTAACAAATTGAAAAATTAACGAATTGGAAATTTATTCAATAATACTGTCAAATATGGAAAAATGAAATTTAAATTTAATTTTAAATAAAATTAAATCATAATCACGTTGACCTAGGGCAATAATTTTCATTCAAGATTTCTTACTTTCATTTTTAAAATTTCATTATATCATTCAATTTAAAGATTATGTAAGAATTTTACAAAAATATTCATTACTAAACAATTTTTTTTTCTTTTGCTTTAGTTTTCTTTTTTTTTTCATTCTCTGCAGTAATAAGAGAAATCGAAACATAAATTCTTTAATTGATTCTTAAATATGTTCATATTATTATTAGAAATGGAAAGTTCCTTTCGTTTCTTGGACGATTTTCGATCATGAATTGTATTCTTAATGAGCGAAGGCACGTAATTTGTTGAGAGTTTAATTGAACCAAATTCGCGCTCACTATATGGAAACTCAAATTTACATACAAGAAAATTTTACAGAGATTCTGTGTTAAATCAGCTCTATAAAAAAAATTATACACAAAGTGGAAATATTCTCTTCTCTAAGAGGAAATTATTTCCGATAAATTATTAATTAAGAGGGGAAAATTATTTCAATTGGACGTTGAATCATATTTTACACTGGAAGAAATTATTTCAAGGAGATAAAATTCGCATTTTTTGAATTACATTTTTTTTATGGTAAATTTTAACTAATAGAATGAAATTGACAATTAATTCTCTTTTTTTAAAGTCTAAAACTAACTGCAAAATTAGAAAAAAATGACCTTTCATCAAGGTAATCATCAATCACACCAAGTTAATCAATATTCTCCATTATTTTCAAACCTTGAAAACTTTCTTAATGAACTTGATCTTATTGGTGTATTTTATTTATCGCTGCAGTAGAATTTTAATAAACGTTTGACGATAAAATCGCTCAATGTTGTCAGTAAGGAAGATTACCACAGTAAGGAACATTTACCGACTGTCGAGTAACGAAATCCTCTTTTAACTTTAGCAGAACAGTAGAACTATACCGACAGTTGATAAATTTGATAATTTTTAGACACGAAAACCCTTTATACAGTTCTGTACCTTCGGTGGTTTTCTCATTATTATTGATCTGCAATGAACTTTGAAGGGACAATTTCATGCTCTGATAAGTACATTAATTTTCAGTAAAAAAGAAAGGAGAAAAAATACTCTTGTCGTTTTATTGTTCGCTGGATAAAGAGTTACTTAATTCTCTAATGACCCCCCTGACCGTGTATTTGATGATGTTGCACTTTATTTTTACGACTTTAGAGCAAAAATCATTTTTCCAGTTGATGGCGCGCGATCCTTGGGAGACCTTGGTCGTTTTGCGAAGCCCGAGACGCAGAATAATCGATCGAGCCACGCAGTCGCGCCTGCTTTAATTCTCCACGATTTAAATTAACAAGCTCATTAAATACAATTAGTTGACTTCGAAAGGAATTAAATTTTTACACCTTCAGCATGTAATTGCTGTGATCCTCGGAATACTGAAATTGATTTTCTTCTCGGTTTTCTAGTCTTTCTTTTTCTCCAATCTTCTTCTTTTTCTCCTTTTTTATTGTTCCTTCAGGCAAAAACGGAACACGATATAACAGTATCTCTTTCGATCAAATAAGAATCGTCTTTTTCAGATAATTGGATGATTTAAACTTTGAATTTCTTCAAGTGAAAATCCCTTTTTGAAAAGTTCAGATCTATAATACTTAGATAAAGCATTCGTTGATAATGGAAAATCATTAATTATTTGTAAGTTAGTGGTGTGCTTTACTGTAATAAAATTTAAATCCGGTAATTTTTTTTCATTTTGAGAAATAATGTCTCAATTTTTTTTTTCTCAAAATAACCTTCATTGGAGAATCGCGTTGATCACCATTAAATTGAAAGAAGGAATTCTTATAAATATTTGAGAAGTGTTAAATATTTCATGTTCTAACTTTCTGAACAGTGAAGAATTTTTCACCCTTGGGGGTTAAAACCATATAACTAAACGAGAAACATAAAAGTCACATTCTATAAAACGAATTACTGACTATAAAATGTTATGCCCCCTTTAAATTCGAATAAGAACATTACCTAAAATTTGTCTATTTTGTCATCAGTTATATTATTCGGGAATTCAGGAAATTGCTTACAATTGTGCCTCTGGCTTTCTTGAAACGAAATTACCCACTGAATTAAATCAAACGAAGGGGTGTAACTCACGGTACAATCAAATCAGTCTGTCAAGAAATCAAATTACTTTACAACTAATAAATTGTTCGAAATAATCAAATTTCATGCTGAAATTAGCATTTAATCGCTTAATTTTTAATTTCAATGTTTAACTTGATCCTTTAGAACTAACAAGAATACCTTTTCTTAGAACTAACATGAATACCTTTCTTAGAACTAATAAAAATACCTTTTTTAGAACTAACAAAAATACCTTTCTTAGAACTACCAAAAATACCTTTCTTAGAACTAACAATAATACCTTTCTTAGAACTAACAACTATTAAAAATTTTTAATTGATGCAGAAATGACTATTAAAAGTATTGTCGTTTATAACTGACAACTATTAAAACATTATTTCAATAGTTGTTAGTTCTAGACATCGGTAATTCCCATAGTTGTTAGTTCGAAAACAATAGTTGTCAGTTCTAGATGATAAAAATTTAAATGTTTGGCATGACAGCAGTATCAATAGTTGTTAATCCTAAAAGGTATTTTTAATAGTTGTTAGTTCTACGAGAAGCTGTTTACATAGTTAATAGTTCTAAGCAATGGCAGTTTTAATAGTCTTTAGTTCTGAACATTATTTCTTTTTATCGTTACTAGTTCTTACGAAAGGTAGTTTCCATAGTTGTCAATCTTAAATGATGGTAGTTTTCATAGTTTTCAGTTCTATTCGGCGACACTTTAAATTTTTAGTCCTCAACAATAGTTGTCAGTTCTAAACGACGGATCAAATGTCAGTTCTATTCGGTCCTCAACAATAGTTGTCAGTTCTATTCGGTTCTCAACAATAGTTGTCAGTTCTAAACAACGGATCAAAAGTCAGTTCTATTTGGTCCTCAACAATAGTTGTCAGTTCTAAACGACGGATCAAATGTCAGTTCTATTCGGTCCTCAACAATAGTTGTCAGTTCTAAACGACGGATCAATTGTCAGTTCTATTTGGTCCTCAACAATAGTTGAAAGTTCTAAACGATGGTAACTTGGTAGAAGTTAGGATGGTCACTTGTCAGTGCTAGGGATAAAAATTTGCATAGTTGAGAGAATAGAGTTTCAATAGTTGTCATTGATCTAGATCATCATCTGTATTAATTATCCATGTCCTAATCTAGATTAATGATCCAAATGAATCATCTAGATTACGATTTAGATTATTTGATTATTTATTAATTTTAGTTATGGTAATAGTTCTAAATGGTATTTGTTTTAATAGTTGTCAGTTATAATTGTTACTTGCAAATGCTGGTAATATTTATATAGTTGTTAGTTATATAGCTAGTTGTTAGTTCTTAGTTATAGACCTGAGTGATGGTGTTCTTATAGTAAAACTTCCATTTGAATGGGAATGTAATAACAAATTTGAAATTTATTCGATCTTATGCGATAAAATACGATGTTTGAATTTATAAATATTTTCGTGACTGTCGGCTGAAAGGCGTTGTGTGTCATGTGAAGTGTAACCTGGTGGCATATAAATTGCACGCTAGTGCATTTTACATAACAGAGAACACCACTGACGAAGCACCTTGGCCCGTCCTATACCGACATTCCATTCGCGGATCGGCAACCTGTTCCTCTATACTATTTTTCCTATAGTCTTGCATACAGAACTATCCATTACTATTATCTAGCCACTCTCTATTCTCTACCCAGTTATGCGTGTACCACAAGCGTTTCACGTACATCACCTTTAATCGATTTACTTTCAGATTTGCTTTAAGAAACTGTTTTTTCATTACGCAATTATATATCCTCGAAATAGAATTTACTATTTTTGCTTATTTTTTGTTTTTGTCTGGAATTTAATTAAAAATTTACAGTATTTATTAACAACTTTTCTGAACAATATTGTTGTTGTCATTCTTTTTTGAATTCCCATTAGAATAAAAAATATGTCAGCTATAAGAGGAATTTTCTTCTTGTTGTTAGGTACTTGAAATTAGTTTCAAAGAACCACTAACTTTGTGAAACAAGATTTGTCAAGGAGATTTCGTACTCTTCCATAACTACCCTCGATTAATTTCAACGTAATTGGTTTAGAGTGACAGCTGCGGGAATGGTGGAAGCGTCAGTTGGGCTTATAACTGACATTCTGTGAGTCATCTCTAAGAATTGGTCTGCACCAAATGAATGGACGCCATTCCCACAGAAACCTGTCGATAATATGTAAATTAATCCAGAATATGCATCAGCAAACCACTAGAAATGATTGATCAAGTTTGCAATTCTTGCGTAATTTATCAAATTTTCCAAAATCTATATACACTTCCTCATTAATATTCATATCAGCTACTAAGAGAATATATATTGGTTCCTCCTTTTTTTTTTGCTGAATCTTTCCGTTTTCAGAGGAATTGAGTTTATTAAAATTTTGATGACTTGAGTGTTTTTCAGCAAATGGTATTTTTTTTTTTGTGAAATGAGTTGACACTTTCGTTCGAAAATTAAAAACATTTTTTTTTCAATTAAAGATGAGTGTGGAAATTTGAGAAATGATTTGCAAGTTCAGAGGTGAAAATGTAATGTGTCCTTGATACGTATGAGAGAGCTGACACTTTTGGAAAAGCGAAGAGACGAGGGTAATAATTGCAATCTCCCTTTCATCAAAAGGATGAGAGCGAGCGCGACACACGTGAGAGAGCACAAGCCTATTCAATTTGGTGGGATGCTGTGAGATTCCCATACATAGCGAATCAAGAGTTGTCGGCTCAACAGTGCAAATATTTCAATATTGCAGTATTAAAATTTCATTTTTTGTTACAGTAAAAAATATAGTTAATTTTAAGACAACTATTTTTTAGAACTGAGAACTAGTAGAATTAATATTAATTAGAACTGACAACTATAGAAAAACACCATCATTTAGAATTGATAACTATTAAAACTGCTATTTTTTATAACTGACAACTATAGAAAAGTACGATTATTTAGAACTGTCAACTATTAAATCTATTTTTAATAACTAACAATTGTAGAAGAACAGGATTATTTAGAACTGACAGGAACTAAAACTACTGTTATTTAGAACTGACAGAAACTAAAAGTTGTGCTATATTTAGAACTGACAACTATAGAAAAACACCATCATTTAGAACTGACAGTTACTAAAACTTTTACTATTTATAACTGACAACTATTAAAACTACTGTTTTTTATAACTGACAACTATAGAAAAACACTATTATTTATAACTGACAACTATAAAAAAACACCATCATTTAGAATTGACAACTATTAAAACTACTATTTTTTATAACTGACAACTATAGAAAAATGCTATTATTTAGAACTAACTATTAAAACAACTATTTTTTGTAACTAACAACTATATAAAACTACCATCATTTATAACTGAAAGTTGCTAAAACTATCATTATTTAGAACTGAAAACTAAAAACTACCATTATTTAGAATTGGAAAATATTCAAACTACAATTGTTGACAAAATTTTAATTTATTCCGATAACAATCGCTTTAAAATTTTCTGGTAACATTTTCCTCAACTCGAGTACTCTTAGCGCAGAGTGTTTGAAATAAAATTATCATATAATTCGTCTTCCTTTGGGAAATCTTGGAAAATTTTCATCAGCTAGTTTTAATGCCAAGGACTCGTAACTCGTATTCTTGCTTCAACGTTCAGCTAAAATAATTAAATTTTCTTATCATAATATTTGAAAAATATATAGCAAATTAGAAAACAAATAATTATGTTTGATAAAAATTGATGTTGGATCTAAAAAGAGGTACTTTTTTTTAGTATTTTATTTTATTTATACACTTTTCGCTCCAGTTTTATTTCTCTATTTTCATTTTCGTATTTTGTTGACTTCTATTGGAAAAAGAATTTTCCAGTATTTCTTTTTTTCTCCTTTTTGCATTCTATTTTGTTTTTTCAGTTTTATATTTATTTTATTTTTTTTTTCTTTTTATAATTTCAACCTCGGAAATGTTAAACAGGATTTCTCTAGTTGACGGCTCTTACTCTTTGAAATTATTTCCCTGTCTACAACAACCTGAATACACCCTCTACAGAATTTACCCGTATTTTTCAAAGAACATGGTTCCTGTATATAACGAGCCTCTTTCCTATTCGCATAAAAAATCAAGTTTTCAGTGAAGAAAATACTTTTCAGCGTCAGATTTATGTATTGGCTTAAATTTTCTTCAATAAATGTCAACACTGTTTTGAAAAATTTAATATTTATGAATAATGAATTACAGAATGGAATTAATCATAGTTTTTTATGTTGTAAAAATATTATAAAAGCATATTGAATTTGAGATATATTTTACTCAGATGAATAATAGTGAAGTAATATGTTGATAGTCTTGGATTTATTAACAAACAAATAAACAAAAAAAAAATGAAGCACTATAATAATCTTTTTTTTTCGTGACATTCGATTAAAAAACGTGGGTGTCTTCTTATAAAGAATCAAAGGACAGTTTACTCTTCCTACGCAAAGATGGGACCCCGTTTCCTTGAAAAAACATTTTAACATACTCTGTTGATAATTATTTATGTTTTGTTTCTGCTATCTCTGTTTCATTTGACAAGAAAGTTTCAAAAAGAAAAAATTCATAAACTTTTGATAGTGATACAATATTAGATATTTTATTGGAGAAAGTTTCCAAAGAAATATTTTCTCTATTGGATATATCTTCATCATTCAAATTATTTTACTTTCTTTCTATATCCGTCCAATCATTTTATAACGGTTTTATTTCTTTTCGTATTAACTTTATTTTCAATTTCGACTTTTCTTTTACAGATCCTAATATATAAAGAAAATATTCTTCTTGGTAATTGAAAAGAATCGAGTTACTCAGAAGAATATAGATTCTTTTTTCTCGTATAGTTGACGGTCTCATTACTGATTATGAGTTTCACTTAAGGCATGGAACCTTGAACAGTCAGGGTGACCAACGACATTAATATTTATTTGCGGATTAAAAATTGTGTAGAAAACGAGAGATAAAACATTCAAAAAAAAAAATATTCAAGCTGAAATTTTGAAATGTTTCGAATATTAGTTACTGTTTAATTTTTCCCATTTGACTGTAAAATTCGATTAGGAGATTTTAAGTTCTATTTTTATTTTCGAAATTGAGATTTTTGATTGTTCAAAATTTACAAAACTATGTAAAATACTATTAAAATTTGGAAACTTTGGACCTTTAGAACTGGCAACTATTAGAACTACCATTTTTTAAAGATTGACAACTTTGGGAACTAGATTTCTCTAGAACTAACAACTATGGAAACAACTGATGTTCAGAACTAACGACTATTAAAACTACCATGGTTTAGAACTAACTATAAAGAGGACTATTGGTTAGAACTGACAACTATTCTCAAAGTACTATGATTTAGAACTGTCTGTGATTAACTATTCTGTTTATAACTGACAACTTTGAGAACTATTCTTGTATAGAACTGACAACTATGAAAATTACTCTTGTTTCGAACTGACAGGTATAGAAACTCTACTGTTTAGAACTAACAACTATGAAAACAGTATTTAGAACTAGCGGCTATGAAAACTGCAATTGTTTAGAACTAGCAACTATAAAAATACCATTGTTTAGAACTAACTATTAAAAACTATTAGAACTATTATTGATTAGAACTGACAACTATTCGAACTACCATGATTTAGAACTATCTGTGATTAACTATTGCTGTTTATAACTGACAATTATTAGAACTATCCTGATAGAACTGACAACTATTAGTACTATCCTTGTATAGAACTGACAACTATTCAAACTACCATGATTTAGAACTGTCTGTGATTAATCACTACTGTTCATAACTGACAACTATAAGAACTATCCTTGTATAGAACTGACAACTATGAAAATTACTCTTGTTTAGAACTGACAAGTATCGAAACTACTTTTTAGAACTAACAACTATGAAAACAATTGTTCAAAAATAGCGACTAAAAACTACCATTTGTTTAGAACTGACAATTGATACAGAAATTACTATTGATATTTATATCTGACAACTAATAAAAATTTTCTCTTAAAACTACCATTATTAAGAACGAACGACTATGGAAACTACAATCGGACTAAATGTGTAGGTTTTGATTCTCTGCAGATAAATGTGAACCATATGTTCGACGACCTTGCTCTGAAAGATATTCATACTACGCCCAGTGTATAACTTCTGTGGTAGCATTAGTTTCGCACTTGAGATTTGAGTCATATCGACTCAACAGTTCGTTAAGGTATAGTCGTGAGAACGTACGTTGCCCCTTACTTTCAGTGTCGTCAAACCTGATAGCCTTCAAAACTATATTTCATATATTGACAATTCAAAATCAGTGGTTGTTTTAAACGACAGGAATTAAAAACAATCTTTCGTTTTGCTTCAATCGATATGATAATGTTAAACAATGATATATTTTATAGAGAATTTTTCATTTAATGTTTCTTTTTGTGAAAAATATTTCTCTTCTGAAGAATTTTTTTTTTTTACTAAACACTATCAAATTTAAATTGTGCTTGCATAGTTGAAAATTGCATTTAGAGTTGCTATGGATCGTCTTTCAAGATTATTTACAAAGTATTTGATTTACATCAGTGTGTGATGTTTTTTTTTTTTTTTTTTGATATGCAACACCTCCTTGTCCTGGGTGACATCATTACTTTGTTTCAAACGATGAATACTTTTGCATTTTATACGCTTATTCACTATATATTGCACACTTACACATTCATTGGATTGCTTTTGTGGTTTGTACATCGACCTTGTAACTGTCGTGACAGAAAAACGAAAGAAGTGACTTGTTCTTTTTATTCAAATTAATGAAAAAATGTTGAAAATTGAAAGGTGAATTTTCCTATTGTCGTTGTACAATTTACTAGATACCAACAAAAACAAATTTTTCACCTTTAAAGTTTAAACTGAAAGTAAATAATTCAAAATAATATAAAATAGAAATGATAAAAATTATTCATATTCAAATATTTTATACTGTAATATAAAATAATTGTTTCTTAATTTAAAGTATTCTTGATGATTTCTTATTAGGAGAAAAATACTTAAACGTTGGTTTAAATAAACCTTTTGTCCTCTCTGTAAATTCCAATGATTCGAGAAGAATTCCTTTCATTCAAGAGGGATCTTTTTTTTCCTCTTGATTTACTGAAAGGAAAATTAAGCGCACAAAAATACCTACAATTAACCATTGCTATTCGATTAGCAAATAAATATAATTATAAATTCTTTTAATTCCACTCTCAGACGTAAATAATTGGCTGGTAACTGAAAAAGGCAAAGGAATCGTTTTCTGCTTGTCACATGTCCGATTACGTCACGTCACACGTGTTTTGATTTTTGAATTACTATTTTCGTCTATTCACTTTTCTAACGTGAAAAAAAAATTAGAAAATCCTCATGTAATATCTTAATATTTTAATTATTTATACCTATATGAGTTTTTTATTAACTCGCAAAGATATTAATCAGTCTCAATGATTTTATGAATCACAGTCTTTATTTAACGCAACGTGTAACTATAATGTTTATATGGGTGTATCACAAGATTTGTCATTAATTTATTATAATTTACTCGTCATTTATTTTCTAATCTTTATTTATTTTTGTACTTGGGAATTTTCTACTATTATGAAATTCACCGTGAGTGAGAAGCCTTTTTTTAGACAATTTTTCAAAATATTTTTATTTTATTTTCAAGTGATAAGGTGATTAATTATTTTCTCCGTTTGGGATTAATTTTTCCCATTAGTAATATAATGTGCAATGAAAATTCAATATTTAGCGTAAAAAAAATGTTTGACCTAAATTAGTTGTCTTTATGTAAAAATTTGGCAAAGTAGCGTTTGAGTATCATGACCCCAGACAGAGTTATGAATTTAAAGAAATTAGACTAACATACGTGCACATACTTGGCCCAATATTTGCAATCTTCAAGTAACTATAGTTGTGCCAAATCTCGCTCTGATCGATTTAATCTTGAAACTTGAAAAATGTCTCGCATGACACACTCGACTTAGAGAGTATATCATTACTAATCCCATCACTTGGATCGTGTTCAACAGTAATAAAATTCTTTTTTACGTATTTCTCGCAACTGCAGAGCTTAGAGCTGACAGCTTTTGCGACTGTCAGTTAAAAATTTAGCAACTATTAACAATGATACTGTTCAGAACCAACAACTATTAAAAGGACCATTGGTTAGATCTGATAACTATTGAAACTGATATTGTTGAGAACTAACAACTATTAAGAAGACTATTATATTGAGAACTAACAACTATCAAGTGGACCATTCCTTAGAACTGACAACTTTTAAGAGGAACACTTTTCAGAACTAACAACTAGGGGAGACCGGGGCGTAAAAGCTAAGGGGCGTAATAAATAATTGTAATTTATTTAAAAATCCTAAGTCGAAATAATTTCACTCCCCACTCAAGTTAATGTACTTGGTGTACTGCAAGTTTGTAGCAAGTTTCATTGATATTCATTCACAATTGTAGAAAATATAGTAGAAAAACTAATTTTGACACACCAAAGTAAATTTTAAACATTTTCATTATTTGTTATATTTTTTTTAAAAATAACTTTAAAAAATCAATCAATATCACGTTTTGAGCTCGAAACATTTATTTTTAAGGGACAATAGGAGATTTTTTATTAACACTTACTGTATTGATAAAAAATATCAAAATATTCGACAAGTACTCCCGGGACGTAATGGCTAGTATTGCCAGGGGCGTGATGGCTAGTGCATTTCTTATATGGATTATTGTAAAAAAAATAATTTTGCTTTGAAAACTATTTCAGAGATCAGAAAAGTATTTAAAAAATTGTAATTTAAGTGTTAATTATCAATGTGAATTTTATTCATTAAAATAAATTTATTATACAGTTTCTTACTTTGATTAAAGACTATTACTTTGATTAAAGACTATTTCGCAAAAAAATTAAAAGTTTTAGTTAAATATCAATAATTTATATAATAAATTTAATGTACAAACCTTAATTAACAATATTTAGTTCAAATATTATAAAATTTGAACTTAAAAATAATAATTTTACTTATTAGCCATAACGCCCCGACCTGGGGCGTA
>JUFY01034069.1:8751-20447 GCA_001855655.1 Leptopilina clavipes
CTCGCCCTTATGGCAAATGCGACTTACTGGGTTTTTATAATATTTGTAATATAAAATATAATTAATTAATATTTGTATATAAAAATTATACAATCTTGTTGCTTTTTTGTCTTTTCATAAAAAATTAGGGGTAAAATTTTTTTAATTTCATACTTTGTCTTTGAATTTTATTTTCATTGAAACTCAAGGTAAATCAAAATCTTCCAAATTGAATGTAAGTTAAATTTAAAATCAAAGTCAAAATCGAAGTTAAAATAAAGATCAAAGTTAAAGTCGAAGTCAAAATCAAAGTCAAAATCAAAGTCAAAATCAAAGTCAAAATCAAAGTCAAAATCAAAGTCAAAATCAAAGTCAAAATCAAAGTTAAATTCAAAGTTGAAATTTAAAAATCAAGATCTAATTATTCTGATTTAATGAAAAGTGAGATTTTGAAAATATTTCGCAAGTGTAAATTCACTTTAGAAAAAAATAATGTGTTACATAACCTGATTAAATCAGCATTCCAGATTATTGTTGTCGAAAAAGTATATTCTGCACAATGACATATATATAATAGTGAATGCACTCAATAATGAAGTTGAAAAAGATCTTACAATAATGCAAATTCGCCTCCTAAACACAATTTAGCATAAATAGAATTCACACCATAATTACTTCCATGATAATTTATTTTAAACAAAGCGAATGATTTCTAAAAGATTTAGTTAGAAACAGTTAAATTTCGAATAATCTTGTACAGAATCTATACACAAAAACTAAATAATGACGAAATTTTTCCGAAAATTGCATATCTAAAATCATAATCCGTTGTTGGAATAATTGCAACGATAACAGAATATAATTTACCGTAAATATTTCGGAGATTGATAATAATTATTATCAATCAGATTTCGATAATTTTCCTAGTTTTCTATTTTGTGTATTAATTTTTCTAATTTTCCTCTATTTGACAGTCCTGTGCAATAAATTAATTTATTGCATATGACTGTCAAATAGAGGAGTTTTGAATATCTCCATTGGCAGATTGTATTGCAACAGATCAAAGAATTCGAAGTTAATAAATTATAAATAAATTATAAATAAATAAATTATAAATTAATTAATTTATTGCATAGGACTGTCAAATAGGGGAGTTTTCAGTATCTCCATTGGCAGATTGTATTGCAACAGATCAAAGAATTCGAAGTTAATAAATTATAAATAAATTATAAATAAATTATTTATTTATTTATAGGACTGTCAAATAGAGGAGTTTTCAATATCTCCATTGGCAGATTGTGTTGCAACAAATCAAAGAATTCATTTTTTTGCTATTAACTTTCAAAAAAAAAATTTTAATAATTGCGTGCAACATGCATCTGTTTTCTAAATTAAACACTCATCATGTGATATATGAATTTAAAATGAAGCTTTCTCTTATAAATAATAATAATTAATAATTCAAGACGAATTGATAATGCCGTTTTTTTGTGCATTATTTCTTCCTTTTTGATTCCCAATTAGTTTATTTTCCAACAAAATGTGTAATTTACACCGCATGTCTTCTGTCCAAGAGGCAAAAATCTAGTCGCATGTGCCATAAGGTTGAAAATCGAGAAGCAAAGCTAATGGACGCTCGCCCTTATGGAAAATGCGCGACTTGTTCTTTTTCCTTATTTTGAGCACCCCCTATACTAAAAATCATACAAACTTTATATTCTTTTTTTCAAATATAAAAAATAAGTTAAATTAAATTCCATAGTTCCATTGTTTTGCTGTCATCAAAGAGAGGAAATAATTTTGTTTCGCTTTCAGATGTCAGGATTTGTGCTGATGTCATGTGGAGCATTACTATTAGCAGACAGTCATCGAGTTTTGCTTTCGCGACTTCTCGGTTCAGAAGAAATTTACCAAGATCAACCAATGTTTTACTATTTTGCGTTCATCACCGTAGGCATTGGATTCATCATTTCCGTCACTGGACTCTTAGGTTGTTGGGTGACTTGCCTTCACAATTGTTGTATAACAACAACGGTAAATTATACATATTATTATTATTATTATTATTATTATTATTATTATAATTATTATTTTTACTATTATTGTTTTTTATTATTATTATTTATTATTATTATTATTATTATTATTATTGTTATTATTATTACTATTATTATTATTATTAATAATAATATTGTTATTATTACTATTCTGCTGTCCAAAATAAAAACCTAGTAAGTCGCATTTGCCATAAGGGCGAGCGTCCCTTAGCTATGTTATTCGACTTTCGCTCTTATGGCAAATGCGACTTACTAAGTTTTTTCTTTGGACAGCAGTTATTATTATTATTTATTATTATTTATTATTATTACTATTATTACTCATTCTCGAAATTCTAAATAATTTAAATGATTTTTTACCAGGATTTTTACTCGGAAATTATTTTTATTTCTCATCCTCACTTATACTTATTACCATATTGGAAACAAAATTACAACTTAAAATTATTCCTAAAATTTGGTTCCCTCAATAGTAAAGTAAAATAAGTACCTAATAATGGATTTTTAATGATTTTCAATGATGAGAAATTTTTTTTTTTTTCTCTTTTCCAGTACATTATAATGATTGTCCTACTGATGATGCTGGAGATTTCAATATGTACTTTGGCGATATTTTTCCCACAATATTTGGGAATTGACTTGAATGCATCACGCTTGATAAGAGCTCTTCAGCGTAATTACGCAGTTCCTGGACGTGAGCAATTTACGGCTGCGCTTGATTTGGCACAATCAGCGGTGTGTATTTTACAATTTTTAGTAGAGAGAGGTCTGCTTAAAAGGATGAAAAAAAACCCAATAAGTCGCATTTGCCATAAGGGCGAGCGTCCATTAGCTACGCTACTCGAATTTCGCCCTTATGGAATATGCGACTTTTGCTAGGTTTTTGCATTTATTTTTTCTGTTTCTATCAAATTAATAATGTTAGGTCATCTGCCTAAAATTTTCTCCCTCTTTCCTCTTCCGTTTTTTTTTTTCTTGGTGATATTTTTCCCCTGTTTTCTAGTTTTCATGCTGTGGTATAAATGGCAGCAGTAACTATGGAACTTCATGGTGGCGATTACAAGAAGTTGGCCGAAGGGAGTTGGTTGTTCCGCTCACTTGTTGCACTCTTAATAACGTTTCAGTTATTGATGCATTTTTAAATCCGGAGCCAACAAATCTCACACTTTGCCAAGCACTTAATCCAGCGGAGCATTTACAAGCCAGACATCTTAGTGTAATTATCAGATGATGATGATGATGAATTAAAATTTAATAAAAAAAAGTATTTGCAATTGCATATTATGTTAATGATAATCTTATCCACAGGGTTGTTTGGACAAAATTGAAGAATGGACAGACGAGCAGGAATTTATTCTAATTACGATTGTATTGGGTCTGATGTTCATTCAACTTTGTGCACTCTCCAGTATCATCTTCGCCTGCTTCAGATCGAAAAAGACGAAGAAAAATCATACCTCAACTTTTACATCAACCCAAACTCTAAGTCCCTTCAGTGAAAGTGAACACGAATTTGGTATCTATCATTATTCCATAGAAACTGTTTCTTTTTTTGAATCTTTATGTTAAACTTTCTGCTAATCTTTATGTTCATCTTTCTGTTAATCTTTCTGCTAATCTTGATGCTATTTCTGCTAATGTTGGTGTTAATCTTGATGCTATTTCTGCTAATGTTGATGTTAATCTTGATGCTATTTCTGCTAATGTTGATGTTAATCTTGATGCTAATCTTTCTGCTAATATTTATGTTAATTTTGATGCTATTTCTGCTAATGTTGATGTTAATCTTGATGCTATTTCTGCTAATATTTATGTTAATCTTGATGCTAATCTTTCTGCTAATGTTGATGTTAATTTTGATGCTAATCTTTCTGCTAATCTTGATGTTAATCTTGATGCTAATCTGAATGTTCATCTTGCTTTTAATCTCAATGCTCGTCTGAATGTTAATCTTAATGCTAATCCGAATGTTATTCTTGATCTGAATTTTTATCTTAATCATCGAAATAAATCGAAATTTCATTTTTCCAATCAAAATTTTAGGAATGGGAATCGAGAATCGAATGCACATGGCAGGAACAACAACATTTGGTGCAAAATCATGAAGACGGCTTGAGGGCAGCGAGGTACCTACAATATCAGTCGCAGGAATCAAACGAATCGAAAACAAACCATATTACAATAACATTAACGGACGTAGTGTTATCGAAGAGTGGCAAGATTCCAACAAGGGAATAAATTATCTAATTCCAAATGATCAGCATTACCAGGAGAGAGCAATCGACGTTCCATGTTCATCATCCTCCACCATAAAGACAACATTTCACCACCAGAAGTCCTCTTTCCCAAGAGGGAAAGAGTCCTCTTTCCCCTCTTCTTCCAGAAGTAATAAAAATTCATCATCATTGAAAAAAAATTATTCTTTCAAAGAATGCAGAAGATCGAAAAATCGAATCCAAAAATCTAATCAGATTGGTAATAAACGGGATAATCACGATAGTCGGAGATCGATTATCGTCGATCCACAATCAATCGAAGTGGAAACATCGGAGGGAATTCCTCTAATAAATAAGGAGCAGTTCGTTAAGAAGAAGAAAAACAAGTTAAATAGGGAACGTATGACACCTTCAGAATCGGGTGACCAGAACGCAAGTTTGGATAGTCTCGAGTGTTGCAAAGTAGACATTCGACGATCAAAGAGAAAATGTAGCAATAGATTCCAAGAGGCTGATAAAAGGAATAAAATTCGGAATATTGACTCATTAAAATTGGGAATGACGGAAATTCCACGATTCAAAACAATAGGAGTGCCATTGGTGGGAATGCATAATGCTTGTGGTCTACCGGTATTCGCTCATTGGCAGAATCAAAGGACTTCTACAAAATCCCAAAGAAAGTCCCATTTGCGAAATCAAAATCATTCGCTGTCACGTGATTCACAGAGAAGAAATAATAACAATTCAAGCGAGGCGGACTTCAAGTCCGAATGGATAATGATCAAAGAAACGAATCGACCAGCAAATTCTTCCGTCAATAGGAATCGTAAACGTCATCCGTCATTTAAAGTTCTCAGAGTTGGTACATTATCGACGAAAAAAGTTCACAATGATGATGGTAAAAATGGTTCTAAAAGGGAATCAATAATTTGCAGATTTGGAGGTTCTTTTGGAAGACGTAGTGCTAAACGAACGACACTTTATGCGAAAAATGGAGGAGATGAGGCGGTGAGTGCACTTAGGAAATTGTGCCTTAATCCTCTGGGTCGAAGCAGTAGAGGTGATGTGATGATTTGGTGATTAATGCGAGAGGTTATTTTTCCCTTGGCCGCGTAAGCGAAAATCGAATTTAAATACTTTTTCATTATTGATGAGAATGTAAAAGTTTGTTAGGTTTAGTTTGATGATACCAAAAGAAAAAAGTATCTTGACTAATAAAGGCATTATAAATAAAACTCAGGAGTTAATTACAAATCGGATTATCTGTATTTCTGCCGTTCAAAGTAAAAATCTAGCAAGTCCGCGCATTTGCCATAAGAGCGAAAGTCGAATAACAAAGCTAAGGGATAACAAAGCTCGCCCTTGTGGCAAATGCGACTTACTGGAATTTTACATTGGACAGTAGATTTTACTTTTATTTACATACGGAAGAAGAATCTCGAGTCATTTCGGTTGCGAAATGGCAATGTAGGTTTGTTTATGGCAGGTCGTTTGCGCCATAGTCCAAAAATTAGTCTCCTGCGCATATGAACACATGCGCAGTGACCGATTTTTAGCTACTGCGCAAACCACTCGCAATAGAAACATCCCTAATATTGCCCCGTCAATTTCTGATCTTAAGGGCATGTCAAAGTCGTTGCGATTTTTCCATTGCAGTTCAATAGAAAAATCGAAACGACTTTGACATGCCCTTAAGCCCCTTTTGGGTTGTTAAGATTTATACTTTTAAAACACTTTAATTTTTACAAAATGAAATAAAATATAAAAACAAAATATAATTAGAAAAAAAAAATAAATAAAAAATAAATTAGAAAAAAATGTATTTTGCCGATTTTGTATAAATTTTCATATATAGTTCATGTGATAATTAACGCCTGTTAGTATATAATGAATGTGTGAGAAGAAATCTATTTTTTAAGAACTTAGTTATTGCATATTTAGAATAATGCTGTGAACGTGATTCTGTTTTTTTTTACGATTTTCGAATCTATAGTATTAAATTTGCCTCGTTGCCCTCTATATACTTAATAAGTGACTGGTCCATCACTTTTTAATTAATGCATAAGTTTAAATTTTTTATAAAAATATATTACATTTTTTATACGGTTTTCATTATTATAGAATATGTATATATAAGAAAATTAATAATGCAAATATAATAATTTTACAATTTATTTCTAAACGATTATAATTATTATACCCTGCTGGAAAATTAGACTGAAAAGTGACTGAAATTATACTGGCCCTGAGACTTATTTAATATTTATTGCTGACAGTAATTGATAATTTTTAGCAAACCTTGTTTCAGAGAAAAATATAAAATTACAGAAATTGATATTACCGACGAATTAGAAATTTCATGAACATTATGCTATTTGTGAACTTCACCGGAAGATGGCTCTTAAATAGTGATGATCGTCAACCGATTAGTAAACTTTCAATTTTCGACAGTATACACTGAGAAAAAAATTTATTTGATTCAAATAATCGATTACTTGTCTATTATCTAATAAATATTTATTTGTATCAAACAATTTTTATTTAAATCAAATAATCTGTAATTGAATCAATAATTTTTGTATTTGAGTCAAATACCATTTAATTGACACTCAAATACCATTTAATTGACACTCAAATAAAATTTATTTGATACAAATAAATATTTATATGCTAATAGTTAAGTAATTCATTATTTTTGAATCAAATTAATTTTTTTTTCAGTGTAGATATCTTGTGTCGGCAATGTGAAAATCTGCATCATCGGAATAATTCCAGTTTGTTTCATTTTTATCCGCGAACGAAATTAAAAAAAAGTTTGCTGTTTTCTGCGTCCATTTAGGATGGTTCAACATTTGACATAACCTTAAACTAAAAAGTGGTTTTAACATCAAATAAAACTATATATATATAATTAAAATTATTTTCACACCAAATTTTGAAACATGTTTTATAATTTTCAAAAAAAAAAAGTAGGAAAAATTATTTGGAGCCAATATTTATTATAAAATAATAATTATTTAACATTTTGTGTGTTTCTTGTTTAAAATTAGTAAAAAAAAAATTGTAATTTTTGTCTTATTTTGCTCATTTTGAAAGATTCTCTTAATTTCTGTTCGTTATTTTGCAAACATAATATTTTGTTCAAAAAGTTATTTAACAAATAAAATTTGTTTTTTATATTTTTTTGAATAAAATATATTTTAACAAAATTTAATATACAAATAGAATTTGTTTTTTATATTTTTTAAATAAATTTTATTTTAACAAAATTTAATAACAAACAAAAATGAATCTTTCAACGAGCAAAATGAGCTATTGGAGATAAAAATTATACAATTGTTAACTAACTTTAAACAAAAACAAAAAAAATGTGTTAATTAAATTATTACTGGACAAGAAATTTTGGCTCCAAATAATTTTTTTTCTTTAACCGCTTGTTTCAAAAATTTAGTGTAAAATTAATTTTAATTTTATTTTATATAGTTTTATTTGGTTTTAAAAAAATACTTTTTATTTTAAGGTTGTGTCAAGGGGTTTGAACGATAGACATTCCGAAACATGGAAAATTGAGTTATTAAATATGAAATTACAGTACGGAACCTCAATTATCCAAATTGATTCATTATTATGTTATTCATTATCTAGTATGGGGAAATTTATACAAAATTCCCAAAAATAATTTTTCTTCGTTTCCTTGTCCTCTGCGTTACAACCTCGATCCTTGCGACGAATCTGAAACAAACAAAAAAAAAATATTAACTATATTATGTGAATAAAAACTTTTCCAAAAATAATTTTTGTTGAAATTTGATTTGTATATAGAGAAATAATTTTTTCTGCGATGAAAAAAATTTAGCCTAATGGTTATAGTGTGTCAGAATTTCGGAGCGTTAGGTCGAGAGGTTCGATCCCCACGAGTGATGGAAATTTTTTTTACATTCAATATCAAGATTCAGGTTTAATATCAAATTATATACGCTCCAAGGTGAAAGGGTCCTATCGCCCCCCACGAATTATAGGTTATGTTTAGAAAATTTTTTGCTTGACGATTCATTTTTAACCACCTGAAGTCAAAAACAATTTTTAATAATTATTAACTATTTAAAATAGTTAGACTTCAGGTAATTAAAAATTAATCTTCATAAGCAAAAACTTTCCCAAACATAACCTATAATTCGTTGGTGCGATTGGTCCCTTTCACCGTGAAGCGACAAATATTATAATAATTATTCTACATTTCTTTATAATGGCTAAATAATATCCTCCAAAAATAAAACCAATTATATTGCGTAAGATCAAAACAAACACAAGTGTACTAATGACGTAGAAAGCGGTACAACAGCAAACCGTAAAATTAGTTCGAAAAATTTGGAAACTAATTCCATATGATTTGTTCTTCCCCGACTATATAATGGTGATAGTAGTATATCCCACCAGAATGGTGATAAAAAAACGAATAAAAAGCAGATAACAAAATGTTTCTTTTTTTTTGAGAGAGAGAATGTCATGCGACTTGATTATCTATACAACTACCTATATTTGGGGCTATGGTTTGTCACTATATACGATCCTGATTGCCGTGGATGCCGGCTGGGTATGCGCGCGCATTCGTGACTGGTAACAGGTGGTTCACGGTGGTTGGTTGATTTTTCCGGCTCTCTGCTTCGAACAAACAACGTTTCAAGAGCCTATATGCCGGCAGCACTGCATGTTACTGTTCTATAGTTCCTGCTGTAAACCACGTGCATACCAACTTACATTCATCGTGCAGGAAACACCAGGTTCATTCGCGCGACAGACGCGCCCACAGATGGATGTCCGTTACAAACATTTATTTCAATTTTCTCTTAATCACATCAGTGTATTACAATTTTTTTTTTCAAAATAAAAAGTGCACATTCTAAAGTGAATTATTGGCGGGGAAAATTTAAATTACCATTTTTGTAAATTATATCATTATTTTTTCTCTCAACACAAGAGAGAATTTTAATTAGAAAATTTGTTCATTCAACAATTTTGCCGGCCCTGAAAGTGCTGATTGCGCGAGTGTCGGCATCGATCGGCGCGACTTATGTTTCTTTCAGTGAGTGTACAGTATTCAGTGCGCGGTTACGGATTCACTATATAGAACAACCACCCCCTTATTCAGGAGTCACTTCCCCCCCTAACCCCCACCCTTTTATTTTCTCAACAGCCTGTTGATCAATTCTTCTTTGCACGAAAAGTCTATAGTGTGTTTCCCATCAATTTTCGAAGGAAAAAAAAAAAAAAACTTCTTGCTTGACCGATCATCACCACTTCTATGCATTTCTCTATAGAGGAAGAACCTTTCCAAGGCCTATAAAAAAACCGGTATCTTAGAAATTCCACTGGATCACGGACAATTTTTTTTTCTCCTTAATATAAAGGGTAAGTTTAAATTTTTTAAATAATAGTAATAATAATAATAATAATAATGCAAATTTTTAAATCCAGATGTTATAATTTTGAAAAAATTACAACCCTCTTTTGTTTTTTGGTTAATTTTAAAATGGAAATATTTGTAAAATTACGATGTGATATAGAAATTTTTCAATAATAGGAAAATTTAATTGATGAAATATGTTTTGGAAAAAATGAGGAACACGTGCTTTTTAGATTGCAGCGCCGCCATCTTGAATTATGCGTTTTAACGTTTTAATAAAACAGATGGTCGATTAAAAGGATTTTTTTTTATAAATATTTTTTTATAAATATCTTTAAAAATATTTCGGGAAGATACATTTTTTTACTTCACTTTTTTTAATTTTCCATTTGTATAATAATTTTTCGGGCAGAAATTAAAAAAAATTTTTTCTTTTTGAATTTAATTTCGTGTGAAAAAAATAATCTAGAAAGTAATTAAAAAAAAGAAAAAATTTAAAATTTTTTCACTTTTACATCATTCGACGTGAGTTATTTCAAGATCCACCAGATGTTTATATGATAAACAAAAATTTTTTTTCTCCCAAATTTCCTCTTCTTTGCGTTTAAAATTATTTTCCCTATTTTTGTTATTACAAAGAAGCGAAAAAATTCCCTAAATATTAAATTTAAAAAAAATTAGTTTCGGTTTCTGGTTTTTTTTTTTTTTTTTTGAAAAAAGGAAAAAAAATATGTAGAAAAAAGTGATAATTAGTTTGAGATGAAATTAATGACGGTTTCCGGTCAGTGATTTTTCCGAAAGAACCAGCACGTTTTTCATATAATGATTGTTTACAAATAAATACAGACAGAAAGTAAGTGGAGGGGGGAGCAGCAGTTGTCCGTTATTCTCATACCAATTCAGTTGATACAGTTCCTGGCACCGTACCGCATGATTGTGCGGAAATGTTTGACAAATATAAATAGAAGCTTTTAAAAATGCGGGCACTTACAATATATATATATATATATGTCATTTATCTGAATTTTCGAACAATAATGAAAATTTTCCTTTTTGGAAAATGAACCCACATTGTCAGTCAATAATACTACTACTGTGAAAATTTCAAAAGAAAAATTAAACCCTTAGAAGACGAAATAACAATAACATTTCAATGATACTGAAATTCAAAATATAAAATTAATAAATTGTTTTGAAAAAATGTTTACACTGTACATTTTATAAAATATGAAAAATTAAATAATAAAAAAAACATTACAATTTTTCACTGTAAAAAATTTTGTTTTACTATATCGCAAAATATACAGATCTAAAAAAAATCGTAGCCACTGACAAGTGATCCTAACCTTAAAATTTATTATTCTGTTGTTATTTTTTTTTATTAAATTTCCGCATAAAAATTATTTTTACATGTAAATTTAGGTAATAATAATAAGCAAATTGCCGATGTAATTAACATAGTTTAAAAAGAATATTTTTATTTTTTTCAATAGAGTAAAAAAATAATACTCACTAGTTTGTTGTTCCTCCAGACATTGGACATTAACAGAAATATTTAAAGAGTGAAAGATTTTGGCGCGCAAACTTAAAAAATTAACCAATCCATTTTTTTCTCTATAACTTATGATCTGTTATCTTAAAATTCGAGTCGAAAAAATTTCTAATTCTAAATATGAATTAGTTAAAAATAACTAATTGTTAGTAGACATTAAGCCGATTTTTTATTTTAATAATTAGAAAAAATAACTAATTATTAATAAAGAATAACTAATTTTTAGTAAAAAAATTATTACTATAAAATATCTAATTTTTAGTAAAAAAAACTAATTATTAGTAAAAAATAACTCATTTTTAGTAAAGAAATAACTAAATATTAGTAAAAAATAACTAATTTTTAGTAAAGAAATAACTAATTATTAGTAAAAAAAGCTAATTATTAGTAAATAAATAACTGATTATTAGTAAAAAATAACTAATTTTTAGTAAAGAAATAACTAAATATTAGTAAAAAATAACTAATTTTTAGTAAAGAAATAACTA
>JUFY01034070.1:0-42528 GCA_001855655.1 Leptopilina clavipes
AAATTCAAGTCTGTAGCTCTTTTTGTTTCTGAGATATTAAGGGTTATTTAATGTAAGTACACACACACACACACACACACACACACACACACACACACACACATACGGACATTTTTTAAAAACATGATTTTTGAACTCCTGAGGTCAAATTACATCGATATAAGTCAAAAAATCACATTCCGAAATTTTCACCAACACAATGCTTCCTATGAGGAAGCAATAATGAAAATAGAAAAAGAGTAAATTTAAAATAAACGGAAATATTTTTCAAAAACTCACCTGTGCCCCAAGAGCAGAAAAATTCTTGCAGGAATTTGTCGGTTCCTGCGCCAAGACGTTCCAAGAATGTTGATTGCTCATCTTCAAAAGTACTTGGTAAATCGTCAGCAGATATGACACCTACAAATATTATTTCAATCAATTAAAAAAAATCATGTCATGAATATCAACTGAAAAGCGACGACTACATAAACACATAAAGCATTTTTTACATGAAAAAAATTAAACTTGGTAAATTAAAATGTAAAAATGGCAACATTAAGAAAAAAAAATAAAAACTAACATTAATTGATGGAAACAAGTTTCCATAACGAGAAATAAGTATGTATTTTTAATATTATCACAGGTAACATTGAGAAATGAAAATAATACATTTTTTCTAACAAACTAAAAATAAAAACGAAATTCATTATATAAATATAGATTTAATAATGAATTTATTTCCATTTCCTTATATAAAATCAATTTTTCAACAAAATTTAATCAAATAAAATTACAAGTTTTTTTACAAAATATATTCAACAAGAGAATAAATTTTAATACAGTATATAAATAAGATATTTTGTTGCGAAATAAATTTTATAATAAGGAAAATTTTATTTATTAGTTGATTAAAAACAAAAACAAAAACTAGTAACAGACACAAAGAGAAAAATATTTTTGAAAAAAAAAAAATTCAAATTGTTAATTATTAATCATTAAACATGAAATTACATATTTTACGAAAAATCTATCGTTCAATTGTTTGAAAAAAAAATTAATGAGCAAAGTGAAAAATCACAGATAATTAATTGCAATTCTTAATTTATGAGTCAAGTTACCAACATGGGCTGAAAGAAAAATTCGCTTAATAATCACTAACTATTAAACACTGACGTTCACAAGTCATGCTTTATCCAGAAAATGCTAAAGATCAATTTGATTCGATAAAAAAATATCTTATCAAACAATTGTAAATTTCATTATTCTAATCACGTTCTTTTAGAAAGTAAACTTCATTGCAAAAGTAAAATATACAATGGATTTGGAAAAAAGTAGAAATAAATGAAAATAAATTTACAAACGTATTTATAAATAACTTAGATACCTACTTTAAAATTACAAAAGTAGAAATAAAGAAAATTGAAATTAAAATAAAAGTAAAGAATTAAAAATTGATAGATCATATTCGCCTATTGACAATACAAAGGAAAATGATCAAATGACGCATTTAGTTTACAAATAAAAAATAAGAAACGATAAAAGAAATGCAGCTCCTAACTGAAAATATTCCAAATTGATACATGCAAATATTTCTTGAGCTTATCAGTTAAGACAAACAAGTCATAATATTCATATCTGTGAATCATTCATTTGAAAAGGGTAAAAAAAATTTCTACAGCTTCGCTTTTATTAGATTAGCTAAGAATTAATTTTATCCGCGCAAGTAAAAGAATTTTCTTATTTGAAAATCAAATTTCTTTTCCGCCTTACTGCAGCATGATTTTTTCCAGTATTTTTGTTTCAAGGAATCGTTCTTTTATTTTATTTTATTACATGCAATTTCATGCTTAATGCCAGGGAAAAAAGAAGTTATTGTTTTAAAGTTTTTTATAAGAAGGTGATCTTGGATTTGTGCGAAATTTTTAATTTGTTAAAACAGGTTGAAATTAATTCTTAATGAACTAGAGACATTAAAATGTGTGAGAGAGGAAAAAGCGATAGAACATTCACGCAATATTCTTTTTTTGCTGAAAATGAAAAAAAAATGAGAACTCAGTGACATACTGGAACGTTTTGATTGTAGTGGACTGTCTTCCTGGTCAGCTGCAAGAGCAATACGAGCACTATCTCCAGGATGATGAAGCCCAGCGGCTAGACGCCTACCCACTTGCCTTCCTACCTCTTCCCCTCGTGCAACTATACACATCACATTCCCATACATTCACATCTAACTCAAAAATTATATTTCCAATACTGAATAATAATTAACTAATTAAAGAGTACTATGTAATAAAAATAGTATTTTCCAAAAACAAATTTATCAATATTAGAAAAAAAATTTCTTTTCAAATTATTATCCATTTCTAATTTTTAATAACTATTAATTATTTTTTTTTTAAATCTTTTTTTTTTAAATCTTATTTTTTCAAATAATTAAATTTAAAATTCCATTAAATTACACAAAATAATTGAATTTAATAAAATTTTGAAAATAATTATTCTCGAAATGTAATGAATTGAAATCACAAAGTACTTAATTTTCAAATAGGATAAAAAATTGATACAAATGTAAATTGAAATAAGTAAAAATTCATGTAGTATTATGAATTTAAAAGAAAGAAAAAAATCAAACCACAACCAAAATTCATTAAAAAAAAGATGGTGTTTGCAAAATTTCCACCACCTTCCATTCTTTTTCATATTGTTAATTACATTCTCAATCCCTTAACCACGCTAAAGTAGGCGGCATTATTCAATTATTTCAATGACTGACATTTAATTCTAATTGAATGAATCACGTAATTATAAACGAGTTCATAGGACAAAAATATATATAAATCTGAAAGAAACGGTTTCTGAAATAAAATCTTGTTATCAACATAAATACGAAAAAAGGAGAATGAAACACGTGTAATTATTCATTGTTACAGAATTTTTAACACGAAATTATTCTAAAAAAAGGATAAATTAGTAAAAAATGTCTTAAGTACAAAAGATACACGTGTAATTATTCATTGTTATGGAATTTTTAACACGAAATTATTCTAAACAAAGGATAAATTAGTAAAAAATGTCTTAAGTACAAAAGATGGATTATTATTTTACTTCAAGTGACAATTTACTAGATGATGTAATAATTCAGAGCATTTATTTGAATTGCGTGACTTAAGTAATTTGACGATTTTTCCAATATTGACGTTTCTAGCAAAAGATGGGAACTATATTTTAATTTCCGATTATCAAGATTTTTATTATTAGGTTGATTATTTTTAATTTCTATACTGATTTTTTCAACTGTCCTCGAGTTTAAAGTAAATTTTTATTGATATTTTTTTCCACTTGTTTAATTCTTTTGCACTATTTGGTAAAATTTAGAAAGAATCCACTAAATCTAGTTCAAATAGGATTAAAAATTTTTGTTCGATACTAAGATAAGAAAAAATGACAATGCGAAAATTGCCGAACAAAATAAAAAATTATAAATGGTCATTTTGCAATTATTTTTTTCTTTCATTATTGTTTAACGTGAAGTTGAAAATCTTCAGTTATAATGAACGATCACTTGTGATCTTATGAACCGCGTGGTATTCAATCAAGTTTCTTATATAATGTAAGCAATGACTTACCAATTTGCTTCCTGTTACTAAAGTAGATGATTGAAAGTAGAAAAAGAGTTGAACCGGAGATGAAAATAATTGTCATAATTACACCATAGCCATCGAAACCGGCTAAAGCAAATGGCTTTGGTAATGGTGGGGGCGGAGGTGGCACTGGACAACTTGCCTCGCAATCCACACAACTGCACGCTTGCGATTTCGACTAAAAATTCAATTAAAGCATTTTTTTAAATTAGAATTAAAAATATAATTTTTCATTGAAATTAAATAAATTTCAAGTCAAAATTAGAAAGAAATTTTGTTTTTATTAATTTTATTTTTCAAAATAGTTAATAAAAAAATTATTTCCTCACATCCAGAGGTTGATTGCATGGTGTAACTTTAGGATCCACTGGTTCAAACCCATCCTCATTGTGATCAACTGTTTTATAAGTGATTTGAAAAGGCACATATACGTTTGTCGCATCACCCAAAAAATCGAACCATCTCTTTGCGGTGCATCTACTTGCCCCCCATTCTCCACACATCATGTCCAATGCTAATTCTCCGGTGCTTGGCACCGAGACTTTATTACACGAGTTGAACGTGCCATTAATGTATTTGTTTGTTATATAAACTTCTATTCCATTTATATAGGAAATATCTGAAAGAATAAATAAGAAATTAATTTCGTTTGTTTCGCTCCACTATCACTTCGATTTTTCATATTCCATTAAAATTTCTATCCACAATAATAACAATTTATTTATTTAAAAATATATGACGAAAAATAATAAATATTATTACTGCTTTCTCGTGAAGACAAACTTAAAAAAAATATACAACAGTACTTTTACTTGTTGCGTTAAATTTTGTTTGCAATTTTTTCTTACTTTTTTTGTTTTGTAATATTTCGGTAACGTTGATAAACGTTGATTGCTGTGGACTGCATGTGAATTCACAAAAATGTTTAACTAAATTATCAAGGCAACTGGGACATCTGCTGAGAAAATTTGCTGCTAAATTAATATTGTTATCCAATGTTTTCAATTGATTTGTATCGCAACATGTTTTTATTTCATTTTGCATCATGTGTGGACAATGTTTCCTTAAAAGATTTTGTCCCTCTTCGTCCAGTGGTTGTGCTGGACCTGTATTGGGACAATTTTGTTTACGTGAATAATCATCAACATTACATTCACCATACCAAATACAGTGCCCATTATCCTGCCCCTTCACCTAAAATAACAAACAAATAATGATTTTCTTTATTACTATAAATTATTATATTGATCCAAAAATTCTTAAAACATTATTTCAATTGACGGTGTTTAATTACTACCGAAAAAAAATTTCGAATACTTATTAAGTTTTGAATTCAAAATTGATTGCAAAAGTAAATAAAAGTTTTCCACTAATATTCTTTAAGGTCAATCTCTTTTTTTCGATGAAGCTATTTTTATAAACTGGAGGAATGCAACGTGTTGCAAAAACACTTTTGAAATTGACACCCTGAGATTTGTCTTTTTATAAGAATAGAATTCATTTTTTCCTCTCCAAAGACAATTTGGAAAGAATTTGAATTAATTATAATAATTATTTATTGTTTAATCAGTACTTGTTATCTTTGATTGAATACCAATTTACTGTTTCATTTATATTCAGGAATCATCCACAAGGTTATAGAGTTCAATCAATGTAAATAATAAAAATAAAAACTTCATATTCGCAATTTAATAATTTCATTTTAAAATATTCAGTCTGCAAACTTTTTTTTTCTTTTTAAACTCATCTAATACTTAAAATGCCATTTTCTGTCACGTCATTATATAGATAAGACGTTATTTTACGTACAATAAAATCAATTTTTTGTAATTATCTAAACTTTCACTTACTTTTCAAAAAAAAGGAAAAAAATACTTATGCACTTTATATTATTTAGAAAACTAATATTTACTCATAGATAATAGATTGTATTTCTATTTTATTTTTTTCAAAATGTACATAAAATGGCATTTTAAATAGACATTGTATGGGGAAAGAATAATTAATTTATTTTAACTATTTTGATTGCTTCTGTAAAAATTGTTTCCTTATCTGACAATAAAATTGATTTTTGAGACAGAATGAATATTTAACATTGGAAACGTATCCAGTTATATTATTCAAGTGGGGTGTGAATGGCATATAATAAAAAGTTAGAAATTCGATTAAATCTTTTCATATGATAAGAATGTTTGAATCGATCAGACACCTGCGCCCTGGAATTTAAAAGAAAATGACTAATAACAACTAAATAAATGACGAATAAACAAACAAGATAATATTTATCTTGTATCATAAAACGTCTTACTTTAGATGACAATACACAAAGTTTCTTTTCATAAAATCAATAAAAGAAAACACGAATAATAAAAACGAATGATAATATTTTACATATTCATATTTTCATTGTTTTTATATATTGCCAAAAGAGATGAAAAAAAACAAATGTAATATTACGAATCTAAAATGCGTCTGATTTAATTATAATCCTTAGTTGCAAACATAATGACTAATATTATAATTATATTTCTTAAATATATCGAAAGAAGCCTTGACAAGGGCATATAATTAAATTTAATAAGCCAACTGTCAATTCAGAAAAGTTTCAGGCGTTCCAAGCAACTGACGTCATACCAAATTTTTTCTTCTTCTCAGAAATCAACAAAACGAACATTTTAGGGGGTGGGGCATTTTAAACTTAAAACACAAGAATCATTTCGCAAATCTGCATAAGAAAGTATGAAAACAAAAACACTTACCGCTGTTGCAATCCCACATAACAGGAAAAAAACTAAATGCGACACGGCCATCATCGAAATAGTTCGTCGAAATATGATCGCGACCATCGCGATCAAACCTCGCACCTAATTATTTATTTTTTACTACGAGAATTCCAGCTTGATGCGCCACACCGTCCGTTCGTCGTGATACCAACGTTACCACCTTCCACAATAATGTCTTGTCTATTGAATTATCGGTGCCGGAAAGCCACCACTTTATGTTTCACAACCTTCTCGCTCTCCAAGTGATGTATGACTAATGTAAATGTTGTAAATGTATATACAAATTGTGCAAAGTAGTTTGCAACCTTGTTACTTGTCAAGTGTGTGGTGTGACGACATGTCGCATTCAGGATCGTAACCAAAACTTTCTCCCTGCTATTTTTGAAAAATTTCAATTTGTTTTAATTTTATTATAAACAATTGCATTTCTGATATACTTTAAATAGGATTTTTATTTTAAATTAATTATTTTTGAATTTATTATTTTATCTTTTTTTTATTGGTAATTTTATTGATTTTATTCACGTTCAAAAAGACGTCAGGTGCCATTAATTCGTCCCCCATCACTGAGCTTGGATGACAGGTGTTCGTAAATTTCCGCCAATTTTCGTAAAAGGAAAGGTTAACCCACGAATAAAATATCAAGAAACGTTTTTTTTTTAAATAGTCTTTTCGACCTTGTTTTCGGCTACATTACAAAAATTAATTATTCCTTGAATTCTTCCTTGATATTATAAATAGATTTAGGAAATTCTATTTCCGAAACAAACATTTTTTTGCTTTTTATTACAAAAAAAATATATCTTTTATTTGCTGTAATTTTTATTAGAAATATTTTTCAATTCCTTGCAGAAACTGAAAGTAGATGCTCATGCGCATTTAAGGTTTCAAAAGCGGTGAATTTGAAACTCTGAAAGAATAAAACTGTCTTCTATAATTATATAACATATAATTTATTAAATAGTTACAAGTGTACATATTATTTATCATATACTCCCACTTTTTCGTCAGGATATTTTGTCTACTTTTGCTTAAGTTGATTCTTTAATTACGATAGTATATCTATCGCACGAGAATCGGAATTTCGTTCGAATTTATTAATATATACTGATTTCTCTTTCAATTTGCTAGTCTCCCCAAAACGTCTAACAATCTTAACTGTACCCAAGTCTCAATGTGATTCTATTAAGATAAAATGGATTATTAATCATATTAACTGATTAATTAATTAAATCGGTTACTAAATTAATCGAAATAATCAACTAATTTTTAAATGAATATGCCTTCCCTACAAAAAAAGCCTTTCTGTCAGAATTTATTTGTTTTCGAAATTTAGAGATATTTCAAAATACCTATTTTAAAATTGATCCACTAATCACATTGAAACTTATTATCAACAAAATTAATTTTAGTATGTACAAATAATTCGCAAAGCAAATTAATTTCTTTTTTAACAATGAGGGCATCGGATTCAGTGAATATATTTGACTGTACAAACTTCCTTTCTTCTAAATTAACGCAGATCAGATGCCTTGGTGTGAATTTCCTAACGAGAGAAGCGTGCATAAATGGCATTGGAACCTTATCAATACAGTTGCTCATCTCATCCAGTCTTTCGCGTCTTGTAAATACTTTCAGCTAAATTTTCTCGAATATTTACTTTTGATAAAATCTAAAACGAAAAATTGTTTTCTATTCAAATTAATTTAATTTTTTCCTCAAATATCTAAATATATTAGATCAAAAACTTTAGGAATTTATTTTGCAAATTAAAAAGAGAATAAATATAAATACGTACTAAAGCAACATAGTCGAGGGATTTTCCATTAAACTCTTGAAAGCCGAGAGCCATTGAGCTCCCACGGCACCATCGACAGTGCGATGATCACAACTGGCAGTGACTGTCATAAATTGACCTACAATGTACCTGTGAAAATTTTAACATTAGAAAAACATTTTTTTTTCGAAATCTTTAATTACTTTATGTAATGGATAAAATTTTACTCACCCCTTTTCATTGCTGCTGGGTATTAACCTGGGTGAACTCGTGCCAATTGCAAGAATAATGGACTGAGGAGGATTGATAATTGCTGAAAAACTTTGAATGCCAAACATTCCAAGATTTGAGATTGTAATAGTACCTCCTTGGAATTCTTGGGGTTGTAATTTTCCTTCCCTTGCTTTCGCCGCCAGGGCTTTCACTTCTTTACTAATTTGTGCAATACCCTTTGTATCCGCACCGAAAACTATAGGTGTAATCAGTCCATTTTCTGTACTCACTGCTACACTCACATCTACATGATCGTACCTAATTTAAAATCAATTGTGTATAAGAGTAAGTAAATAAATAATTAAAGTTCTTATTCAAATGGTATTGTGCATTTGCCTCGCCTTTCAACCTTATACCTTTCCTAATTGGTTGTCAACAATTACATTTAAAAAATTCACAAAACTTACTGTCTGATGACGTTCCCCAGCCAAGCACTATTGCCTTCTGGAACTTTTAAACAGGCCATGGCCATTCCCTTGATGATAATATCGTTGACACTAATTTTCAATTTTTCTTTTTCTAAAAGTTTGTTAAAATGTGTCCGCATTGCCAATGCCTCATCCATTCTAATGTCCATTTGTAGATAATAGTGAGGTATGGTTTGTTTACTCTCCAATAAACGTTTCGCAATTACACCTCGAATATTTGATACAGGAATATCAGTGCCACCCGGTGCCATTAAAGAGCCAGTACCTGCAGCCGATGCACCATCTAAATCCTTCGCTGTTATCGATCCAAACAGTCCTGAACCTGTGAGACCCTGTTTAAAAAATCCAATGAATGAAATTAAGGGTCATCAAAAAATTTTAAGAAAATAAAAAACAGCACTTACTTGTAAACTAAGACCTTTCTCGGCAGCGAGTCTTTTAGCAAGAGGACTAGCGAAAATTCGGTCACCTGAGCTTGAGGTTGGTCGAGAAGGAGCAGCTACAGGAGCTGGTTGAGGGGTCGAAGGCGCAGAAGGTGGTGCAGGTGCAGCAGGAGTTGGCGCAGAAGAAGGTGAACTTGGTGGAACAACATCACTTGATCCATCATCCTTAAAGTCCTTAAAAGCCGCAACACTTGCTTGATCCGAGACAATAATACAAACAAGTTTACCAATCGGTACACTCTTGGTTCCTGCGGGAATGATAATTTTCGCCAAGTATCCCTCTTCCGGAGTTTCAAAACCCATTGTTGCTTTGTCCGTCTCTATCTCCGCTAATAAATCGCCTTCATTTAATTTTTCACCTGGAAATATTCAAATTTTATCATTTTATGGTGTGATGATGTGCAGTCTAACATAAGTATAATTATTAAAATGATATTTAAATCTTTCACCAACTAAAATGTTAACCTTCTTTTTTCTGCCAACTGACAATGGTTCCGGTTTCCATAGTTGGAGACAAGGCAGGAAGAACAACTTTCACGTGATCTGGAAAATTGGCATAATATCTGACTGGCTGTTGTCTGCACACCATCAACAATTGTCGTTGATTGTTGCCTACTTGATGCCTGAAATTGTTACATAACTTGAAATTCTTGTTTAAATAACAAACTAGATACTAACAATAACGTTAATATGAAAAATTTATCATATTTCTTTATCAGTAACATGAACGCGTAATGTTGATTACTGAATCTTATAAATGACCAAATAAAGAAATAAATAAATCATTAAAGTGATAATAATCATAACTAAAAAATCTAAAATAAATATTCTCTTAAATATAAATCACTCCTATAAATATCTCCCACTTTGTATTTAATTTCAATAATTGTCTATAAATTTCCATGACAATTTTCACGAATACCAAATAAAAATTTTGACAGTATAAATTGAAATATCTAAAATAACTAACTTACTAACAATATAAGTAACATAAAAAAATATAAATTTTTCATTGAAAAAAATGAATTATTACTTAATGACAATAAAATCGATGAAGAATAGGAATATGTGAAAATTGTGAAACCTAACCTAATTTAACAATGACAAGCATAAGAACAAGTAGAAAAACAGTAGAAAGTAAATACAAATAACCAAAATAACTTGTTACACTTGAGGGTACATACCTCTGAAGATATTTTTTGTGAAGACATTGTGTTGATGCACATCTTATAACATTAATTCGAACAATATTTCGGAGTGTCATGCGTGCCAAGTCGGAACGTAACAAAGTCATTGCCGTTGGGCGTAACATGATTTATTTTTAAATATTCTTTGGTCCTGTCTTGAATTTAATTTCCTCCAAAATCAACAATAATATGCACAAAAATTCGTCTCAATAAAATACTTTGTTACGAAAAAAAACAAAAATTCGAAGACTCCAAAGAAACGGAGCAGACACTACATTAGAGGTCGTTTCCAAGGTCAGTTCGATGCATATTAAAGTTCTCTCCACAAGTCACTCGCACACCAGTAAAGAATTTTTTCAAAAAATCAAAAATTCCAATGTCTAGAAAATAAATTTGATTGGTTGATTCAGAGTTACTGAAGTTTAAAAATCTCTAACAATATTTTTAAATCGTTAAAGAAATTTAAATTTCTTCTGCCGGTTAACGAACGCTCAAATGAGCTTTTTAAACATTTTTAGCATTTTAAAATTCATTCGCCACCAATATTATTATTTACTTATTGTTAATGGAAGGAAAGGTCTTTTCATATTAATATTTCTAAAAAAATTGAAAAGAATAAAAAATGTATGGTCTTTTGAAAATTGGCGCCAATTGAAAAAATACAACAGTGCGACGTAAAAAAATGGTACTAAAAACACGATTCATGCAGTCGAATCATCTTTCTATAGTTTTTATGCTTTATGCTTTCCTGCTAAAATCGTGCAAAATTGAATTTGAAAAAATAATTTAAAAATGTACTTAACGTGTAAAAATATGACTTGTGGGACATGAAATTAGTGTCGATTAATCACGGAGGTTAAGAATGTGTTTTCACAATCAAAGTTTCAATTAATAACCGAGAAAAAACATCTGAGGGACGAAAACAGTTGATTACAGTCTTACATCTTTTTTTAATTTACGAATTCAAAATGGCAGATATGAATGTCCTACGCAAATGCTGACAGAAAAGTTCCCTCAAAGATAGTGAATCGCGTGAATACACTATGTGAAAGTTGGAAAAATAATCTGAATTTGATGTGCGCCGGTAACGAAAGTATATATTCTTTTCATAACAGTAATTTTATGTCTTTGGGAAATCGATCGTGTTGCCCGAAGCGCCGGAATTCATTGAGCCATTATCGTGGTCTCGACGTCTCATTTTGGTTTGCCCTCTTTTTATCTCTTATTTGAGCGACAGTGAAGTGTTTTGTCTTTTTTCGCGTCGATGTAATTGCAACATGCAATCGCCCTTTTGGGATAAAAAAAACTTTTTCTAATATCTCTGTGAACTGATTAACCAGAACGATTTTTTTTTAATATTGTCCCTCAGTGAAATAGTTTGATAGTTCTACACATGTATAGTTATACATATATTTAGGAATAGGAAATACGTTAAGGCAGATAACTGGGAACGAATTTAGAAGAATATCGCATTATGGCATCTTCCACTGTTGCTGTTTCTTCGGGAACGTCGTCAGTTTCCCCTCAAGGATTCAGCCAGGGTTCCGATAGTGTTGATGGAGGAGATATTTTCACCGACAGAAGCATCAATACCGTCGCTAATTTCACTAGTGGTAAGTTGTAAATTTTTTTACTTAATTTGATCAAATTCCTTTTAATTTAATTAAAAAAAGAAACATTTTCTTCGTTTTTTAAAAGCGATTTTGAAAATATAAATCTTAATTATATCTTTATTGACAAATATTTCATATTTTTTACTTTTTGTCGGCAAAATCAATGAATTTTTTCTGCAACTCTGTTGTAATTAAGATAGAAATCATATTTCATTGTTCTGAGAATAAATCTATGCCTTAAAAATGTATATTTGAAATGTGTGCTGGGTATTGATTAATTGATTAAAAACCCTGGGGGCTTATTCCGATTTAAAAAAGTTTTATTTTGTATAGATAGGTTCCTTACAAAGACCATTTCTAAAAAAAAGAAACAAGCAAAAGTCAATGGAATTTTTTCATTACTTTCATTTTTTTTTATTTGAAAACGCCCCGCCCCCTCAGCCCTCTGTAAAATCGATTTTTTTTTAAAGTACATATAAACTTTTTAATTTTCTTTTCTGTTTTTTTAATTTAATCGATTAAAATTAACAACATGAAGTTTTTATTTTTAACTTTTTGGAGATGATATAGGAGTGATAACATTTCCAATAATTTAATTCTCTTTGCGTTGAAAAACGAGTGAAAATTTGATACATGAAAATCGAAATTTGTAAAAACTTTCCATAAAGAGAAAAGAAGTTTATGTACATTTTAGGCAAATTGATTAGAATTTTTTTTATTTTTGTAGGCAAACCCTCAGGAGCATTGGAAGAAATGTCGAGCGAGTCTGGACAACTTGAAGAGGAAAAATGTCCATTGTGTTCCAACAAAGTTTGTTTGCCCCGTGTGCTCACATGTCTTCACGTTTTTTGCGAAGCTTGTCTTGACAAAATTTTGATTGACGAGGCTGGTGACTCGAAAGTTGGATCAATTCTGAAATGTCCTCTCTGTCAACAAGAAACGGCTGTGGGGTCGAAAGGCGCAGCATCATTGCCCAGTGACTATGTTCTCACAAATATTCTCGACATGTCCGCTATTGAAAACATGTCAGTGCTTTGCACTTCCTGCAAAGCCATGGAAAACGCTGTAGCACGTTGCTCAGATTGCGCAAATTTCTTGTGTCCAAATTGCAATACCGCACATCAATTCATGCGATGCTTTGAAAGTCATAAAGTTGTCTCGTTCGAAGACTTAAAAAAATCAAATGATTTGATCCCGATTCATAAGCCTATTTTCTGTGAAAGTCATCCCACCGAAAACATGAAATTCTTTTGCAACACGTGCCAGGTACGTAAAGAAACTTCAAACATTGAGTAAAAATGATATACATTAATTAATTAAATAAATGGGATATCAATACATTTTTTATTGATGAGCCAAGAATATTATTTATCAATTAAAAATTTCTGTTAAATTTAAATTAATTAAATGTTTCAATTTTTTAACTTTAAATACTATTTTATTTAATCTGCAATCAGCAAACTGATGCGATATAAAAATCTTATCACCACTGACACATATTATCGTTTAATTTTTCTTTTCTTTCTTTTATAGAGAATTTTAAAAAAACACATTTGCACTTTTCTTTCAATTAAAAAAAATTTTCAGAAATTTTCCGTTAATTTGAAATTTTGAAATTACAAAACGTTCTAATTTATTGTAAATTGTTATCAGAATATTGTATTATTTTTTGAAACTACACAGGAGCCGATATGCAATGAGTGTTTATCACTGGAGCACAAAACACCAGATCATCAATATGAACGTTTAATTGACGCAGAACCACGATTGAAGGAGGATTTGTTGAATTTGTTAAATGAAACAAAAGCCAAGATGGCGGATTGTGGTCAAACAACGAATCAGCTAGGAAATGCTCTTAGCGAACTTCAAGCTCAACGTGATCAAGCCAAAGACTTGATAATGGAAAGCTTTCAAAGCTACAAAGCAGTTTTGGAAAAGTTACGCGAACTCTCTTTATCAGAACTCGAAATGTTACACTCCGAAAGGGAACTTGAAATAATGGATTCTTTTAACAGGTCAAGACTTAGAATTAATGCAACAATATTAAATATTTATTAATTATTCAATTAATTTATAATGTAATGATACTAATAATCTCATTGCAGTGTGGATAAAACCTTAGAAAAAATAGACGCTGCCTATTGTTTTACGTCAAGACTTCTTGAACATGGCGATGCTGTGGAGATTTTATCTCTCCGAAGGCTTGCAAATAATCAATTAATAAGTTTAATAAGGAACACACCAAAGCCCAACGTTTCATTCTCCATCGAATTTCAGACAGATTTCGAACATTTTGAAAATACTGTCAAAGTACGTAATTCATTTAATTGACATTGAAACATTTTTTAATATTACATTATTGTTTGTTGCAACTGATAATATAGACAATTGATGAAATATTGAATAATTTGGATGTTTTTTTTTTTTTTTTTTGCAGGAAGCATTCGGATCGTTTCGTACGGAGAGTACAATATCGAATGCTGCCTTGGAGAACGCGGCGAATGTTGCAGGATCAATGGCTCCTCAAATGGCTCATTCATCAATTGGTTGTCCGAGTTCGATCAGCACGACTTCCCCGATCTCATTACCAACTTCAATGCAATCTTCCTTTGAAGGTGAACCTTCCTTTACAGTTCCTCCACCATCTAGTCCTCAAAATGTTCCTCCTCCACCACCTCCTGTTGCAATTTCTCCAGGTCCAATTCACGGTTTCACCAGCATCCAGGAGTACAATCTAAAGCAATTAGCAAGTCTCGCTGAAAAAGTTAATATTGTAGGCGACACTAGTGTCGTCGGCTCAAACTCAAATCCAAGCCCCACTCCGTCCTTCAACATTGCTGACCTCTTCACTGGTGATCATGCCATCAACAATCTTCAAGCTCTTGCCAAATTGGGCAACAATCTTGGAAATCATGGTATCTCTTTAGTTTTATTTGAAATTTATTTTGTAAATGTTACGAAATTGACTCATTTTTCAAATTTTTTTGCAGATGTGAGCAATGCAACGTTAAATGGTGGCAGTAATTTTATAATAGGACGTGGACAGTCACCAGGAATGGTTGATGCGCAGAATTTAGGAACACTTGGAGTCAATGGAATATTAAATGGTGGATATCAACCATTGTCAACTTCTACCTCACCAATTATGCCACCAACTCCAGGAGGTATGAAATGTGATTTAAAAAATTTCAAATTTTATTCTTTTCAAGAATTTAATGTTCCTGATGATATATTTTTATTTGTTGTTGTTTTTCAGAGGATCTTGGAGATTCAGTGCACAATATACCTGTAATGATAGGAAACTCAGTAGGGAGTGTTTCAGGTTCGGGAAATGGGAATTTTGCACATATTCGTTCATCTAACGGAAAACCCACGCCAATGCAAATTCGTTGTAAATTTGGTCAACTCGGCCCCAGTAAAGGTCAATTCAATTCTCCCCATGGCTTTTGCCTGGGAACAGATGAGGATATTATTGTTGCTGATACCAATAATCATAGAATTCAGGTAAAATAATTTTCTACAAATGATTTACATTGAATTTAGAAAAAAATAAATTTCTTATCTTTAAAAATAAAATTAATCTTCAAACTTTCTAAAGTTAAATTTCCATCTTTTTTTAGGTATTTGAAAAGTCAGGCGCCTTTAAATTTCAATTTGGAATTCCGGGAAAAGAAGAAGGTCAGTTGTGGTATCCGAGAAAAGCGGCAGTCATGAGAAACAGTGGGAAATTCGTTGTATGCGATAGAGGAAATGAACGTTCTAGAATGCAAATATTTACAAAAAATGGACATTTTATTAAAAAAATTGCCATTCGATACATCGACATTGTTGCTGGATTAGCGGTCACTGGTCAAGGTCACATTGTGGCGGTCGATAGCGTCTCACCGACTGTTTTTGTTATCAGTGATGCTGGAGGTCTTTTAAGATGGTTTGACTGCAGTGACTACATGAGAGAACCAAGCGATATTGCCATTAGCGGTATTGATTTTTTTTTCTATTCCGAAATACTTAGGTTTATTTTTATTTTAAATTGTTTCAATAATTTTTTCTTAATTTTAGGGAAAGAATATTTTGTTTGCGACTTTAAAGGCCATTGTGTAGTTGTATTCAATGAAGATGGGCAATTTTTACGACGCATTGGCTGTGAAAATATAACAAACTTCCCGAACGGAATAGATATCAGTGACGCTGGAGATGTTCTCATTGGAGATTCGCATGGCAATCGTTTTCATGTTGCTGTTTTCTCCAGAGATGGTTCCTTAATTTCTGAGTTTGAATGCCCCTACGTTAAAGTAAGATCTTGTATTTATACTTTATCCGTTTCAATTATTTTAAGATGGTCTTAAGACAGAAATACATGTGGAGAAAATTATTATAAAAAATACATCATTATCTTTTTTTATAGGTGTCACGTTGTTGTGGTTTGAAAATCACTTCCGAGGGCTACATCGTAACATTGGCAAAAAACAATCATCATGTTTTGGTCCTCAACACACTTTACATTGTATGAGGTGCAGACAGACCGACTATCTCTTCCCAGTTGTGAAAATCCTCCCGGAATTGGTTTACCATCAACGAAAGGCAAAAGGGTATGTCATTGGCCTTAGGCCATTCGATTTTTGGGCCTATCAAATTATTATTATTAAAAAAAAAAAAAAAAACGCGCGACATCGTCAACGGTCATATAATGTTAGGCAACCTTATTTTATGAAAGTATAAAACTTTGTCTAGCAAAAAACAGGGCAAAATTGAACATCCGACCAAATGCTATTTTTAATAGCAACTCGTGCAGCTCCTATCGGACATACTGCCATACTAAATTTATTCTATTTAAAAAAAACAAATTATTATTCAAACCAAAGGTTACCATTTTGGTAGATTCAAGATATATATATATATATAAATATATACATATTCTTAGGAAACGTTTAAAACGATTCACTTTAAGAATCTTTCTAATATTAACTTGCTGCAAATACGAATTTTTAAATTCGATCAGTATTTTAAATTTTTTTTTCATATTTTATTCTCATCATTTAGAAAAATTCTAAATCTTACAAGTCGAATTTTTACAAAAAAAAAAACCGTATTTTATTCCTAAAAAGTCTTTATTCTTAAAGAAGCCTCTTAAATAAAACTCATTATTCTTAAAGAGCTTTTATTATAAAAAAAAAACTTTATTCTGATGTATTTATTCTTAAACGTCATTTTTCTGAAATATCTTTATCGCTTTGTCACATTCCAAGAAAAAAAAGGAACAGAAGCAAAACATTTGTTGCCAGAAGCATCTCTTAACTCCTTTTCTCTTGAATACTAAATGAAAAAAGGATCTTAAAAATCAAATTTTAAGATTATTAATTAACAAAATAACTATTGAATCCTATTGTCGGAAAGAGACGCAAAAAGGTCACAATATTTACTCAGGATGCTTTATTATGGTCCATCGTTAAAAAAAAGCATATGAATTATTTATTCATAGTGCATTTCCCGATTACCTTGTAAATGTATTTGTTATGAAATTACAACAGGTGCTCTCTCTCACATTTCTACAATGAGGAGGTCCACTATGTTACTATATAAAAAAAAATTTTCAAAAGAAAAAAAATATATTATATACACATATATTATATATACATACATACACATAATAATGGAATCATACGGAGTGTACTTTGTCTGTGTAAAATAATGTTTGCTAAACAACTTCTATTTATGTAAATACTGACATATTTCGTAAAAACAAAAAAAAACAAACAAATAATAAGAAATGAAAATAAACTAAAGATCCGTATGAGACAAAAATATAGAAGATACACATATTTTGTAGGGTCGTTTACATCAGTAGCCATAAATTACTTATTTCAAACTGAAATGAAAAAAGCAAAAAAAAAAAAAAAAAAAAATACAAAAAAAATACAAAAAAATAGTCGCAATATGCAAACGACACGTATGCTCGTCATTTGGTAGTTCGGTATACGAGTAACTTCATATCTTTCAATCAGTCAAAATATTCTGACCGACATTCTCTTGCCATACAAAATGCTATATATTTTAGCACGCCTTGCGTGTATTTATATATGTATATGTAAATTATACAATACGTATACATATATTTAAAAAAAAATTTAAATAGCTTAATCGGGCTTTAATCGCATACCGAGTCGGATTTTATTGAAACATCTTTACAAATCGACGAATATTAGTGTTGATTGCAATGTTTTTAATTAGGCGAGGCAATAAATGAAAAAAGTAAATAATTAAAATAACTATCGATTAATAATTATAGTTGAAAAAAAGGGATGCGAGATAATAGGCCATGTGCCTCGGTACATGACAATTAGCAATCTCGTGATGCCTATCTATACTCTTAAGTTAACCAATAATCGTCTAAATATCACTAGTGGTCTGAATTTTACGTTTGAAGTGAGAAAAACAATTTTTCCTTTCTTTTTAACGATAAAAAAAACAATAATCTGACAAAAAACATTAAAAAAGAAAATACAAAAAAAAATACGTGTACGAAAAAATTTTAATAGATGTGGTTTAGCAGAGTTTTATGAATAATGCCTGTGATAATAGAATCGTCATCATAAGTTGTATTCTTCGAGAGTCTCTGATGTTGTTACTAGTTAAAGATAATTAGAACTATCTAATCCAATACAGGTGTTGCCTCTTGCAAAGTGTGTGTTTTGTCAGATGCACAACGACTTGAACACGCATCGTCTTCGAATGGCACACAAGTGGAAACAGTATTTAAAAGACAAAAAAAAATATTATTACAAGAAATAATTATTCAATATTTCAATAATTATTATTCACACAAGTGAAAACATTTTTGAACACTATAATAATAATTATTGAAAAAAAATTGTGATAATTATGTCAAAAAAGAAAAAAAAACAATAATTATTCAAGGAGAAAATAATAATTATTAATTAAAGAAAGAACCAACGAATTGGAGTAATTAAATATACTGAAAAAGTGAATAATTAGTAAAGAAAAATAGTTGATAATTATTTTCAACAAAAAATTATTGAATAAATTAATTATTAAAATAATTATTGAAAACATTAAAAAATTATAGAATAATTATTAAAAAGAAAAAAAAACGAAGAGAAACTTTTCCAGCCAATTTATGAACAACTCATAGTGTATCACGTGCAGAAAATAAAAAAAAAGAAGAAGATGAGGAAATAAAAAAAAGAAAAAATGAGGGTCTTTTACCTCTCATAATTACGTTATGCTCATCCTAGACATACTTGAATATTTTAGTATAGATATACTCTATTTACATATTTTTATCTGTGGAGAATTACTTGGCTAATTTTAGGCCACTGTTGAAATTCACCTCTTTTTTGCCTTGATATTTAAATTTCAATAATGTTTAGAACGAAAAAAAACTATGTCAAAAAGGAGAGATAAAAAAATGCTTCACTTGTTACATATATATATATATATCTATGTATATATATATGGTAATTGTGATAGATTTTTTGATGATTTTTACAATCACAAAGGTCTCATTCTTACGTGTATATACACTAAAAATTAAAGAAAAAAAATACATACACACAACACATATGCGTACGCGTACATTTAATCGGTCCTTAATTTTATGTGTATACAACTATCAGACAACTAAGTAATCGCTTCGTGCGTAATATACATGCGCTGCTTATACTGTTTTACTTATACATATTATATATATATATATATAAATATATTATATATGAAAAAAGTGTATTTTACGAAATACGTTATAGTACGAATAAGATTGTTATCGGCACGTATCGTTTTTCTCGTGTGATGTGTGTTAATGAATCGTTTTTTTTTTTAAGTGATGAACTAAAAATCAAATTTTGAGCGTACCTATATATATAATATATATATAAATAATAATCTCTGATTGAAAAAAATAGAGAAATAGAGGGAGAGAAAAACCGAAAAGTTACTGTAGAATATACAAACAGAATATTCTTCCTTTCGACTTTGAATTGATAGACTTTATCGAGACATTTTAGGATAAAATTCCTTTAAAATCTCGAATTTTATTATTTTAAACTCAAGATTAATGTAGGATTTATACGATGTAATTTAAACATTGCCTACAATTAATCATAGTCTTCCTAGAAACATGAAAGTACGTGTTTGTGATTTTTTTTTTTAACAAAACACTTTGTTGAAAATTTGAAATCAGAACTGAACATTCAATTTGAAAGTATTTCAATATTCTTTCGCTTATAAATTTTTTTTTTTTAACTAATTTTTCTTTTATTAGCATAGTAAATAAGTAAATTTATAGTAGACATGAGATCAAAATTTAAAACATTTTGTATTGTAAAAATAATTTTCTTCTTATTTATTATTTCTCTTAAGTATATTTTTATTTATTGAAATTGTGTTAAGTATTGTTGTAATTATGAGTTACATTTTCAAATTACTTTTTCGAAGTAATATTATTAAAAATTTGCACTTAATTCTTTTTTTCAAAATCTATATACGTTTAAAAAGTTTGTCTTATAAAAAACAAAAATTAAAAAAAATTATATTTTTTATTGTTAAATTTTATATATTTATCTTATAATCTTTAAGTTTATACCGTATGTGTTCCTGAAATACTGAAATTTTTGAGTATTTTTAATAGAAGCGTAATATCAAAGCCATATATATATACGGATTTTTAATACCAATTATTTTCATTCGGGCGTTAAAATTTTTTTATTTCACAAAAAGATTGTTTTTCTACAAATTTTAATTATTACTAACTAGTATTTAGATTTTTAGTCTTTTAAAACAACGAAATAATTTTTAAAAAGAATTTTTTAATGTTGATTGTACTAATTATTATATACTAATTAGTTTATTAATTAAATATTATCAATTAAATAATACAATTAATTAATTGATTAATATTAACTACTAGAAGGTGGTTTTATATCGTTTAATTAATGGTATTAATTAATTATCACTTATATCAATTATTGTTGATTAAAAATTTTGAAAATACTTTCTGTTCAGTTCTGATTATGTTTTAATTTTGAACATTGGATAATCGAAAAGAAAAAAAAAATTCTTCCACGAGTGATTTTTGTGAAAAAAAAACGAGAGAAATTTTTATCTATTCATTGTAAATATTGTTTATGTTTTTGTGAGTAGCGTGTCCCAAAAATTTAATTGTAATAATATTGAGACATTATTTAAGAGATAGTTATCGAGTAATATTTTTTATTTAAACGTGTGCATTATGAGTTTTTTGTGACGTGACTTGTGTCTGACGAATATATATACATATATATATATATTTTTTTTTTGATAGAGGTATACTACTGTATTCTCAAATTTTATTTTATTTATTTTATTATAATTTAGAAAATAGTACGTTACTTGTTCGTATTCGATTTAAGTTTTTATGAGCTTTTTTCATTTTTAAGTTTTATTTTATTTTTTTATTTTTGAATTTAATCATTTTTATATTCTAGACGCAAAATATTACAATTTTTCAGGAGGAGTTTAACTGCCATTTGATGAAAATCTTCTCCAGTATTTGAAACCAAAATGAAAAAAAAAATTTTACAGAAATTTAAAAAAAAAATCGTTTAAATTTTAGTTATTTTTTTTAAATCATCACAAACATTTTTTTTACTCTAGTTTTAGAAACATAAATAATCCATTTCCATTATTTTTTCTTTTCTCTTAAAAAGAATACAAAAAATTCTTTGTACTTTTACAAACGATTTTTAGTGCCAAACAATTTAATATCATACTCGCGTGACTCATGTTTATATTAGCAATTAAGTACCTCCCTTGTTTTTCTCGTTTTTTCTTTTTTTTTTGTTGTTTTTTTTTCATTGTTGCGGGAAATTTCTAAGTTTAGTATGTAGGGAAAATTAATTAAGTCTTTAATTAGTCAGTTCAAGTACAAAATATTGAAAATAATTGTTAGTTGATATATACGCCAAATGAGGCAAATAACGAGATGCTTGGTTCCATTCCTAAAACGTTATTAAATTTTTTTTTTTTACAATCTATTTTTTATTATTTCGATATTTGTTAATTTTTTTCTCAATGTAACATATTAGAAAAGGCTGGATCGAAAATGAAATAGCCATTTGATTCTGCTTAGCAGAATATCCTTATCTCTTAACAATTCATTCCTTTCCAAAGTACTTTATTTACATATCAAATCGACTACCATAACGTTAATAACAAAAAAGAAAAAAGAGAAAAAAAAAGAAAAAAGAACGAGAAAGAAGTTGCATTCCATCGGCATGCTTTATATACCAGGTTTTTTTTTTTAGAAAAGGCATAATTTTTCAAATTCTGTGATATGCGTAGTCTCCACCAAGTATTACATTGTCCTTCACTCCGTGTGTTTGACATAAATCTCATTTAAACTGAGAAGCGATGATTGCGAAAAAAAAAATTCTGTAACTATTATGTAAACGCCACGCATCAATTTTATTAATAAGAAAAAACGAAAAAATAACTCAGGAAAGAATTTTTTTTTTCAATCTCGAGATTTGTTTTTTTTTCTTATTATAAAAATGATGCGTCGTGTAAGTGACGCCGAAACTCAGCAATAAATGACTTTAAGTCAAATCGTGAACTTTATTAACTTGACACGCTTCATGAACTTTATATATACATATATATTGAAAAATCTTCGTTGTCAACTATATATGAAAAATCTTATTTATCTTTTTTATATATTCAAAAACAATATTTAAGGCTCGAATTTTTATTTTTATTTTTCCCAAGAAATTCAAGCTTTGAAATGTTTTTGCATATTGACACATAAGAAAAAAATGAAAAAAAAATAGTACAACCAAAGAAAGATAGATTGTAATTGTAATATTGGAAAGCGGATATAATATATATTTTTTTATATGATATGTGTTGCCAAGGAGCGTACTCAAATGGAAAAAAGAAATTAACAAAAAACTGTTTACGACGAAGTTAGTTATTGAGGACGTTTGTTTAATTACGAGTATTTGAATTAGTGTTTTTTTCTCAATTTTTTATTGAAGAACCATTTTTTTCTTCAACGATTTTTTGCGTTAAAATATGTTTTAACTTTTTCTTTTATAGTTGTTTTCTTACTTTCTTGTATTATTTTATTTAATATTATTCTATTAATTTTTTCTTTATATATTGTAATTTTTTTTCGTCATATTTTTTTTCCTTCATAATTGTATTTCTTTTTTTTCCCCTCATAGTATTGTAATTTTTCGATATTTTTTCTTTCTATTTTTTCACCTTTGGCCCATCGCCCTTTTTTTTAAATAATTGTATTTCTCCCAAAGCTTGTGAAAGCTAGTCCACAAAGTACCTAAGCAACTAAGGTCTCATTTTTTTTTGTTTGTTGTGTAAAAAGCTAAGAGTTTATATATTTCCGCTTTATATATTCATAAAATTTTAGTTCCATTTTTTATATGAAAAAAAAATGAAATTTATTATATACATACCTACTATAATATTTGTATACACATACATACACTTTTAAAAGGATATTATTTTAATCAACGTACCATTTTACATATATTAATGACTTGAAATATTTGCTACTTATATATATAAATATATAAATATATTGCTATATACATTGTATATGTATATGTATATATATATATTTGTCAAATGTATATAAAGATTGGAAATACTTTATGATATAGGATGTAGGGAAAATAATGAGCCTTGGAATAAAAAAAAAGAAGTTCGCTATTAAATTGTAAATTGTATATCAGCATATCAGTTACTCTTTATCTGCCAATTTACATTTAAAAAATAAATAAATAAAAAAAAAACATCCTATATTAAGGTATTCTCATGAAATATCACTTTTGCAGTTGCCTGAACGTAGAACATTACATGTGCGCGTAGTTTGCAATGTAATTAATAAGACATTGCAATGCTCACAAAGCTCATAACACAATTTACCAAAATTGTAATGTTTAAGAATTTCATGTGATTTTGGAAACTGTTATATTTTTTATTTTCTGCCAGTTGTTTAATTTGTAATGTTGTTCTTTGTTCTTTTTCAATAAAGTTAGCAAATAAAATGATTTTAAAAAATTATCATTACTGTCCTTCCTGCATCCTTTTGATAATTAAAACAATTTAAAAAAATTTTTTAGTTATATAATTAATGTTAATTTAATTATATTATCAATTTTGCTAATTTTAGTAATAACAAAATGTTTAAAGTGCTTTTTGTTTTAATTTTAGGAGTATATGCACATTCCCGTTATTCAACAAAACATTGATTTTATTGTCTGGTGTCAAATTTCTTCAGGAAGGTAAGATTTCATTTCATAATCAAATTACTAAAATCTCGAGAGACAAGAGAGAAAAACGAAATTTTACATTTAGCAAAAAATTCAAATTCAAAAATTAGCGCTAAAATATCGATTATTGCAACTATCGATTGTTCTTGTGGGAATATTTCAAATCCTTGTTTATTACAAAGGTTTTTTTTGTTTTAATTATTATTTATTTAAGCATTGAACAACGTTTTTCAACTCTTTTATTTCTTTATTTTAGTAAGTAATTAATTCACTTTGTTTCACCTTGTTTTGTAATTGCAACTTGAGTGCATTATTGTCATACATTTATAAACACGGTCTTTGCATCAGTTAAAAGACAGTCGCGCATTAAGTATTAATCTTATTATTATGATTTACTTTATTACTATTACTTTATTGTTTAATACTTATAGTTTATCTACGAGATCTATTTGTGATACGTTAGCATTCATATTTACATAATTATATGTGCGTTTATTTTTGTCATTTTGTTTAAAATGTTTAAAATGAAAATGAAAACAGTGGATGGTTTCCTAACCTAAAAGTGGCACTATAAGCACTATTACATATATAACATTCGTGTTAATAAAAATTAGTCCACAATTGAACATAAATGAAACATTTACGCATTTTATCTTTATGATATTATGCATATTAAACGGATAACAATAATTAGGCTGACGTTTTCAAGAAAAAGTTGAAAAGTCATAATTTATGTGACCAGAGCACATATCAACAACAATTTATCTTCCATTTACAGATATTTTCTCCCTCGGGTGGTTCACGAACTCTATTCTTGGTTTTAATTTTTGATTACAAAGTTGTTGAATATATTAACTACCACGTTTCTCATTTCTGCAAAGTAAGCAGTTTCTTGTCAAGTTGTATCGAACTCGACAGATCCACAGCTGTCATATGAAACTTTTGCATTTGCTTATGAGAAGATTCGTCAGTCTGCTTAATTGTATTATATAGAAAATAATAGTGAAAATTTTCAAATTTCAATTACTTAAATATTAGGAAGAAACTGATAATATTAAGAAGAATCTCACTCTAAGAATTAGGTAATCAAATTTATATAATTATTGTGCACCGATTACATCAGTGAAAATAATTATTTACTTTTTGCAAAATTAATGCTTTTATAATCTAGATATAAATTCATTAGTCCAAATTCAAGTTCATTTTAGTTTATAATCAGTGCATTGACTCGGGATAATTAAAATTTTTAAATAGTTGTGCAATATCTTTATTAATATAAGATGAAAACTTCTTGTTTGTTCTATTCTTATCAATGCAAGCTCAATATAACTTATATCTCAATTCGTCAATGAATAATTAACAATAAGTTAAAATTGCAAATCATTCATTTCTATAGTAATTACTGTATAAAGTTCTTAAACTTTTTTTCAAATGTCGTTCATATTAATTTTAATTTTGTTTTCTCCACTCGTGATTGTTTTGATTTGCATTTTCTTCTGTAATAAATTTTTTTTTTTACATATTCGCATTTATTTAATATTTATTAATTACCAATGCATTATTATAACCTTAATTCATACTCGTGAATAGTTTTTTTCTCTTATTTTTGTAATTTGGATTTATGGAGTTAAAAAAATATAAATGATTATAAAAGTAAATTTAAAATTATAAAGGAGTATTTAAACAATTCTTTATTTTTATTTCAGATTTAAAAATGCGCTGAGTTATAAAAAATTTATTCACAAAAATGGTAAGCAAATTGCCTCAAGAATTTCGAAGATATCAACGAAATCGAAATCAGCTTCGTCATATTCTCAAGGAAACTCAACGAGTTCTGGATATAATCAGCCTTGAAAATATTTTTCCAGGAGGTAAATGATTTAATTTTTATATGCGAGTATATTTTATTAAATGAAATAGAGTAGTATATCATGTGTACAAAGTTAGTGATTTTTTTCAAATTCGTTTCTTTGGAGCAATTGTGACATATTCCTTGCAATTTATATTATCTCGCAACTTCTCATTTTTATCTTAATTTCAACCTCATTACGAAAGTGTTACAACTGTGTTTATTACTAGTTTGTACTGGCTATAATTTTGCTTTTGCAAATCTTCTCTTCAAATACATTTTATGTTAAATTTGTTTCCAACTTCTTTGATTCTATAATCATTTGATTATATAATTCTAGGATCTATATTAAAAAATATAATCTAAAACTCTGGACTTTTAATACAACATCTTATCTAATATTGTATCTTTTTATCTAATACTATATCTAAGTTTTTATTAATAATAATCGAACAATTTCACGAACGTCTTGGAAACGTCAAATTTACTTCTCTTAATTGTTACATTGTTCGAATTTTAATGTCATAGCATATTTATTTTTATTTTGCTATTATTATGATTATTTTTATTATATATTTCTTTATGATAATTTCTCATGATAAAGTGTTATTTAATTTTGCTGGTAACTTGGCTCTAATATTCCAGAAAAAGCAATATTTTTGCAGATTAACGTGTTTTCCTCAAAGCAAAGTACTTTGAACAACAAAACAACCATTATAATTGTTATCTTAAAACTTAACCAATTAATGATGCCAAATAACAAATCATTTCACTTTCTCTGCCACTTATTATATGCATAGTTTAAATTAAAAAATTTTATTCCTTTATAGAATAAGTGTAAATGAAAAGAATATTTTGAAATAAATAAATTTTGTTTTTTTAATTTTAGAAAACATCATCGATGAATTATTACCAGCATGGACTCTTAATAAAATCACCCATATTCTTGAAAATGCACCGGCTATTGTAATCTTTGGCCAGGATTCCAAAGCAAAAGCGTCTCTAGTCAATTGTATCCTTGGAACGGATATTTTACCAATTATCTCTGGATCATGGCGATGGGTAAAATTAGCCTATGGTCAAACGACTCACGTCAGTTTGACACTAGGTCTGGAATACGAAGTCGTGGAAAATCTTCAAGCTAATGAAAAATCATGGAATACACTTCCTGTCGAGGACTTGAACGAGTCTGGTAGTCAGGATCCAAATTGTCCAACTGTTCTCGAAGTAAAAGTGAATCAACCAAATTTAAAAGATGGAGTCGAAATATTTATTGTTCCCAATACTGGTGGCGTTAAGGTCCTCGCAAAAAGAAGTCTTAATATTTTACCAATTTTTCTTTACGCTCTCGGCGAAGAAGCACTTACCGAGGAGAATATGCAAGAGTTGCGCGAATTAAAGGAAACTTATCCGTACAATTCGGTCTTATTTATATCGTCCTTATCACGCATCACAGCCGATGGTTTTGATGCCGAACTCACCGAATCGGAACAACATAGACTTCACGTTGAATCAAGCGATTCGTTTAATACACAAAAGGACGAAACTAACTCTCAAACTGATAGAATCAATTCCCTTGGTCTCAATTGGCTCGAGCAACTCACGAGTCTAGGTTTCTTGAGATTACAAGAGTCGGACGAGGTTGATCGAGCCACATGGCTCGTGGGAGGTGAATATGCAAATACAAGTAGACTAATGACCTCCTGCAAACGAATAGAACAAATAAGTTTCTTCATACGCGCAAGTCTTCAAAGTTATTTAGTAAATACTTGCAATTACTTGAATGAAGTGCACACGACAAGTCTTCGAAAGTTTATTCTTATCGCGTTCGATATGGCGAGGGAAATACAGATCACACCAAAGAGAATTCTCTACGCTCAGCAGAAGGAAAACGAATTGTACGCGTCCTTGGTGAAAGTTGTGAGTGATAAGCAAGTCGAATTGACCGAAATGATTCACGGAATTATTCAAGAAATGAAGGATGAAGTTTCTGAGGCGTCAGTTGAAACGTTTCAATATCATAATTCATCCATCAGTGACGCCGAGATGAAAGAATGGTCGGCAACCGTTCGAGCAGCAACAACCGAAGTTCAAAGGATAGTTCTCAACCGTTTGGGTGAACGGGTTGCCAAGGAACTTGTCAATTCGATAAACTGTCTCCGGGAAACGTTTTTTGGCACTCTTGAGAGATGCTTATTGAGTCTTGAGAAGAGTTGTGAGCATGAATCGAATTTATCAGCCAGTGATGCTCTTCAGCAAATTCTCTCCGCTGCTTATAACCTAGAATTACATAATTCATCACCATCGCTTATTCACTCGTTCCTAGAGAGGGTGGTACAACTTTTTAAAACAATGCCACTACTCTGGTCACCGACTCCCACTCTCGATGCATTTTGGAGGAAAAAAGTCACCATTGATATTCTTAATTCACTCTCAGCGAGTCGACTTGCCAGAGCGATTTCGACACAATTCAAGGATAAAGTAAAATCCTCTCACGATACATTTCAAACGGCTTTGAAATCACTGGAGAATCATTATTCTGGAAAATTGGAAAGAACTGAGGAACAACGAATGGCTATTAGAAAATATCACGCTCCAAGATTAGCGAAATTAGCGCTGGAGTCAACTTCGATGAGCGATATGGTTAGATACGGAATTCCTCATCAAGGCAAGGAAATTGGCAGAGGACAGTATGGAGTTGTTTTTGCTTGTGACGGCTGGGGCGGAGCACCTGGACCATGTGCGGTTAAATCCGTTGTGCCACCGGACGAGAAACACTGGAACGATTTGGCAATGGAATTTTATTACACACGATCAATTCCCGATCACAAGAGAATAGTGAAATTGAGAGGATCTGTGATTGATCATTCCTATGGTGGTGGTTGTGGATTTGGAGCGGCTGTCCTCCTAATCACTGATCGCATGACCAGGGATCTCTATTGTGGAATTCGAGCCGGACTTTCATGGCTCGAGAGAATACAAATTGCCATCGATGTACTAGAGGGAATTCGATTTTTACATTCGCAAGGACTCGTTCATAGAGACATTAAATTGAAGAACGTCCTTCTGGACATGGATAATCGGGCGAAACTCACGGATTTGGGTTTCTGCATTACCGAAGCAATGATGTCGGGCAGTGTCGTCGGAACGCCAGTTCACATGGCACCGGAATTACTCTCCGGACATTATGACAGCAGTGTTGATGTTTACGCCTTCGGCATTTTATTCTGGTACATTTGTGCTGGACATGTTAGAATACCTTACGCTTTTGAACAATTCCACAACAAGGAACAACTTTGGAGTAGTGTGAGAAAAGGTATATGTAAATAATTATTTGTGACACGACACGAGAAAAGGTAGAATTGTAGGTTATGTTTGTGATCAATTTGTCTTTTTTACAAGTTCCTTTTTAATTATAAATGTAAAATCGAAATCAGTTTTCTCGTGCCGCGTCATATTTATACAATAAGAAATGAGGAATATGTGAGGAACTTGATTTTATTTTCATAGGTATTCGACCAGAACGATTATCTCATTTCGATGACGAATGCTGGAAACTGATGGAACAATGCTGGGCTGGCGAACCATCCCGACGACCATTGCTGGGTGCAATTTTACCAGTTTTAAAGTCAATTCAACAAAAGGCAGAAAGAGGCAAGTCCTTACAAGAGCTCAGCGAAACGGTGTTGGAAGATTCATTTTCAACCGAGTTGAGAGACCCGGTTTTGGCTTTATCCGAACCTAATAATCAAAGAGGCACGAAAATTAGTCCCCATCCATTAAAACGTAAATCTCATCGTCCTATTAAGCCTCCTATTTTTCCCATGACTAACATATTCCAAACCAGCGCTTGCTCTAATCTCTTTATTCAAATGAGGGAATTTTGAAGAACTTTTCTTTTTCCTTTTCCTTTCTTTTATATAAATCTATAACACGCCTGGTGTAAGAAATCTTTATTTTCATTTTATCTTTCATTCAGTATTAATCTCGAGACTGTTTTTCTGTCTTCGATAATTATTTTTTTCTTTCTGCGCATAATCAAAATTCATGACAGAATCTCAATTTGTTATATTCTCATTTTTTTTTAATTGCACCATTGGTTTTGTGACAATTAGTCTTCCTTTTTGTTTTTATTATTTATTGTTAATTCTAATAATTTAAATAACAACAATCTGATGAATAGAAATTGTTGATGAAAAAAAAATTATTATTCTGTAAAAGAAATTTAGTAAAAATTTATCAATTACTTTAGATGCTTCTAATATATTAAAAACTATCATTTTAAGTATCTTAATTTTTCGATGAATACTCAAATTTTCGACATTGAACGCGAAGATGAAATATAAATAATGTATATTTAAATCTTCTTGTTAACTGATTTGATAAATAAATATTTTTGCTATTTTACACCAGCTGTTCATCTATCGCACTCTCCTTTCCTTGACGCTCTTTACTATTAGTTTCCGAATTTTTCAATCTTTAGAAAATTTTTACTTTTCTACTTTTTATTATAATATACATATATCTTATTTTATTTTGTTTTAGTTGAAAATTAATACTTTTTCGACGGAGGAAAAAGATGAGTGACAATTTTTTTAATTCCAGAAAGAATTGTGGATATTCCGACGTTCTATAGACCTCAAAGATTTAAAAGGCTTGTAACTAAGGAAGTAATGGATTACAAAGCTTGACAGGCGTCATTGCACTTTGCATGGTAAATTCATAACAATTTCAACATTAGTAGCAATTTATTACCTTGCTATCGGTAAAAGAGTGCCAATAATTCTTAACTATTCGCTTATTTAGATTGATGTCAATATAATCAGTAGAAAAGTTTATTGATAATTTTCCAATGGTAAGCTGAAAGTTCAAGAAGTATATTCATTAATCAAATTATAATTTAAAATCGATGAACGGAAATTTCTGTTGTTTTCTAATTAATTAATTAATTATTTATTTGATTGATTGTCTTGACTATTTCTCTACAATAACTTGTTTTCGTTTCTTCTCGTTTTATAATTTTTTCATTCAATTTCGTTTATTTTAATGTAATTGATGAGACAATTTATTTATAAACATTATTTTTAGAAGTAATAAATTTGAAATAAAATTTTTTATTTTCAGATAATCGTTTGAAAATGAAAGCCAAACAAGAAATTGGTAAATTATCTAATTGCCAGATTTTATTTGAGGAATGTAAGTACATTTTACCGAAGAGTTTTTAAATTTCTTTATTAATTATAAAGATTTCATATCAAAATCAAAGATTTATTAGGAAGTTTAAAAATACATATGTATATATTTTTTTTAATATTGCCATAAATTTAGATTTTAAGAAATTAAAAAGGCTGTGTAAATTGTAGAATGATTTATAAATTATAGTATTTTTAAAGTGATTCTAAATATAATTTAAAAAATGTACTAGTATCTTAATTGAACAAAAAGTTATTAGTTTACGAAAAGTATTAGAAATTTTAATTAAATTTATACAAAAGCAAAGAGTGGAAATGTTTTTTACAATATTATTTTTATAATTACATATTTTAAGGAATAAGATTTTTTTTATAATTAACGAAGCAAAATCTTGCAGAAATTATATACTATACTAGCAATAAAATTTAAAACACTATATAAAAGCAAATTGTTATAGTAGGTATGTTTTTTTTCATTCCAAATTTTTCCACTTGACAAATTTTAATATTAATTATTGATATTATATATATGTTTTGTCATATTTTTTTATAAGTAAATAAATTTTACTAATTTTGAAAAACATACATGTGAAATATTAATGTAACTTGGATTTTTGAAAGTACATTAATTATGATTAATTTTCCCTCCAAAAAAATGTCTTCCAAAAATCGTCTGATTGGGGCAAAATGTGCTCATTTATTATAAATAATAAAAATGCGTTTTGTAAAGATATTCAAATAGTCCGCCTATTTTAACCAATGAAACAAATAGTTATATTTTTCTTATGATTGTTGGCAATCCAGTTTCCGGTTTATTCTGATTGGTTGTTGATGTGACTAAGACAGTCTAACCTGACCTTACCACATTTTCTCATTGTTGCTCATTGTTAAAGCATCGACGTGAACATTATTTGTGAAAAGTTAACTGAAAAGTATTGTTTTTAAAGTAATTTTTTCGCCTTTAAATACGATTAATAAGTAGTTTCAACAATTTTGAATTTTGCTAAGCTTTTGAGAAGCAGAAATTGTAAAAAATTGTCTGGTATTTTTACATCATAATTGTACCGCTGCACGTGAGTGTCACCGCGTTTTTCATTGTCATTCTTCGAATGTTGCGAATGTAATGCCAGTTAAGGTAAAAGATTCCAATCCTAATACAATAATTTTTGGTGAGTGTTTACATTTTTATTATTCAAATTTTAAAGTGGTGTTTTGAAATAAAAAGCAGATAGACATAGTAAACAATTATAAAATGTATCACAGAAGCCGTATAAAATGTCTTTTCAAGTGTAAAAATATTCAATTTTTAATACAATAAATAATTTTTTTAATTTTATTCTACAGCACTTTATAAATAATAAAAGCTGTTAATTGCTCTTTGCTGTGAATTTTTATCAAGAAAATCTTAATATTAAAATTTTCTCTATTTCATGAGACAATTTTTCTATTGTACTAATTGAAAAATTAGTACAAAGCTTTTAATTGCTGTTCGCTGTAAATTTTCGATTTTTCTATTTTGCTCTTTTAGTCTAATTTGAATAAAATTGGATAAAGAACAATATGAATATCATCTCGTTATTGATTATTTAAAAATCTATTAATTGTTTCCAAATAATTGGTACTGAATTTACTGATTTTTCACTATATATTAATGATATAAATTAACATGTCGCAAAATGAATTTTATTTCGATCAATGAAGTTATCCGACTAATAAAATAAGTTTTAACAATTCTAAAAAAGTAATCTGCATTAATATCATGTATCTCATAACTTTTAGCTTTCAAAAGCCTTTAACTTTATTCTTGTATCTTCATAAGGTTAGAAAATAAATTTTTTAACTTTTAAATTTATTTCTAATTACTGCTCTTCTTTAATACATCAATTAATATTTTAATATAATTTACTTCATTTTCATTAAAGAATTTCTCACTTCTATTAAATCATAATGAACTCATCATAACTTATTCCTGAATGCGATGATTATAATTATATGATAATGCATTTTTACTTAATTGAGTTAATTTATATTATTCTCTTTTGTAATATTTTCCATCGTTTTGCCGAAAAACAAAACAACTTTTAGAAGAAAATAAATGTTTTCATACTTGAATTGACATTTATTTTTCATTATACGGTGAATTTATTTCATTTATTTGTGAGAAATAAATGTTTAATAATTTTTTTATGAAGTAAGGGTCTTTATTTAGAAAGAATTACTAAAAATGTTTAAAAATAACATTCAAATTATGGTAAATTGTATTGGGAAAAAATGGAAAAAATCTTTTACTAAGGTTGGTAGAGCTGATATATCGTATCTCTAGCTAGTAAAATATTGTGTTGATAAATATCACTGTTACACGATCTACGTTGTCATTAACATAAACATTTAAAAATGAAATAGTATTCTAAAAGACGTGAATATGTAAAATATGACGAAAATGATGAATGTCTAATGTCTGAATTTTCAAAGAAACTTTGAAACGACTTTTTATCAATTTACGATTGTATTACATGCAATGTTTTCATAATGTTCACTACAAGTTTCAAGGATGGTTTAGCTTCGTCGGCATCTTTTTGTACAATTTTGCAATTTTTGGCTGGAATGTAAGTATTATTCAATGTTTTTATTCTTATTATATTATAAATTTTTTTTTATTATTAACAGACAGATATAAATTTATATGTTTCGTTCAATTCTCCTGTTGTTTTATTTATTAACATTTGTTACTTATTCTTTCTTAATTTAATAATAGAACAGATATGTATGTTTGTATTTTTATTCATAATCTGGATTAAAACAAGATGTATTTATGTTTACTTTATAATATTAAATTTTAAATAATAAATTTAGTAATTAAGTAAATACTCATTGGTTAGAATAATTTTTTATTCTTTTATTATAATTGGTACATTTATAGGGTAAGAAAATTTCAAAATTATTTCAAGAAATACTGTAATATTTTCTGACTGAATTTCTTTTCATTCTGTAATAAACTCTTATCTTGTATGTTTGCAGATTGGTATGCAGAAGGTTTATGAAAAATGGAACTACAGGAGATACTTCTGGATTGGCCTTCATAAGCTGTTTTATGTCGTAAGCAATTTAAGTTTTTTTAGTTTCACAAAATAGGTTACATTTTTTTTTTTAATTTATAGTTTTACTCCTTAATTATCTTTTAATTATCTTTTACATTTATTTATAAGTTTTGAATGAAAACTAATTGTGGTTTTTTTAAAAAAAGATTAATTGATAAAATTAATTTTAATTAATATCGATTTTAGATGCAGTAACTGGTTATGCTACGGGTTATTGATACATGACTCGTTTATAGTATTGGTGAACGTTTTTGGAGCAACTTTACAATTGTTCTATGTCATAATATTCATGCTATACAGCGTGAAAAAGTCAACGATATTAAAACAACTAATAGGCTCAATAACATTTGTGACCTTTGTATTTATGTACAGCATGTTTGAACCAAATAGAAGTTTGGCTGCTCAACGAATAGGATTTCTTAGTTGCAGTACAACAATCTTATTTTTTGCATCCCCCTTAACAATGTTGGTCAGTAGAAAGTAATATTTTTAATTTATTTCTAAAAAATTATCTTCACTCGACAATAGTCATAACACATTTATACAATAAATACTGAGGGTATTTTATTTTTTCAGACCTATGTGATACGAATGAAGAGTGCCGAAAGTTTACCATTTCCAATTATAATTTCATCTCTCATTTGCTGTTGTCAGTGGTTTGCTTATGGATGTATCCAGAAAGATCTCTTTATACAATTGCCAAATTTCTTGGGAATAGCCCTATCTATGTTTCAACTTTCTTTTTTCTTTATATATCCAGGTAAAAAAGCCGACCAGGTACATTTTATATAAGAAACAGAACCGCCGAAAGGTTTGAATTCTCCCTGTGAACTTTAAATTAATTTAAGAAAAATTTCTATTTACTTAATTTAAGATTTAAGTATTTATTTGTAAGAAATTAATGAGAAATTCAGAATTTTCGGCGGTTTTTAAGGAAGAATTGTATTTATATTTATACTTAAGTATATTTTATAAAGAAAATAATTTTTTGGGGACATTTCTCCATAATGCGTTTTTAATTTTCAATTACGTCATGCAATGTTAAATTATAAGGCATCGAAATACCTTTGGGCTATTAATAGATATGTTGATTATCTATTTCACCAATGCGCTTGAGTAAATATAATTAATATCAAAAATTAATTTAATGATCGATAAAGTAGTGAATAATACACCCTTAAAATTTTGTGTTTAAATTCTTCTAATTTATCGATCATTCAATTGTTTTCTGTGATCTGAATTGTAATTATTAAGCTTTTTGATAAAAGTGATTTTTATAATTTATGAATGTATTTCATGTAAAAAAGAAATTTAGAGTAATTATTATTTGAAATATTGTTAAAAGTATAGGATTAAATTGAAAAGTCCTATCTTTTTTCGACACTATTTCTATAATAATAGTAATAATTTATTTTATAAGGTTGTAATTAAAGATAATAGTACTGTGTAAAAACAAAGTCAGTATTTTTGTCTCAAATAAAAATGTAAATATTTATCTATGTAAAACAATCTTCTTTTTTTATTTCTACTTTTTAAATATATAAATTATACTTAATTAACTTAATATTATATAATATAAAAATATATTAATCTAAAACAATATAAAATGAAATTATGTACTTAAATCTAAATGATTTGAGTCCGTAATTGTCCAACATGATAAATAGTATAATTTATTTACTCGCGTTATGAAACTGTAATTAATTTTGTTCGTGATTATTGAAAAAGAATGTTACAAAATATATATTTACAATTTTTTAAATTAAAGAATTGAATGATTTACATAAGGGAAACATATTTGCATATTTACAAAACGATATGTTTTAATCTTAAATTACACAATCAATAAAAAAAGAACTACGTGTATTCACACAGATGTCCGCATCCAGTGGGACATTGGCGATTTTTATCAAACCATTCTGCCATATGAGCCACATGACCTCCATGAGTACAACCTTGACACCAAGAATACACGCCTCGAACGACCTTTAAAAAATGTAATTTGAAAATTCTAGATTAACGTTCAAAATTATTAATTAAAAAAAACTGGGAATTCGTTAGGAATAAAAATTAGCCCTATTTTATAAATATATTTGCAATTGGAATTTAAAAAATTACCTGATGACAAATAGAGCAAAGGGCGTGTTTAGAAGTATGACAACGATCACATAACCAGCCTGCCCTTTGTAAAGTTTTTGTACAATTTGTACAGCAAGCGTGTATTGTTGTTGATTGTTGATTCAGTTGCGAAACAGATGGAATCCAAGCCAGTTGTATTATCTGAAATACAATTTTGTTAATTAATTTACCCACAAATAATTCATATTATTTAAATTAAAATAATTATGTCTGGAAGATTTTTAATTAATTGATGGAATATTATTTATATTTATTATTTATAAATTGTACCTGAGTAGCAACTTCCCAAAGTCGGAACCTTCCAAGCATATCGATGTACTCAAGCAGCCAATGTTCTTGAACTGCAATTTCAATATTTAAACTCTTTCGTTTATCTCCCAAGGCAATTAAAACCGAAGCAGTCGTCTGAATGTCTCTGAGAGCTGCATGATGTTTAAGAGCCTTCTCCACGAGGTGCGATGGATCCCAAAATGATGGCTTACGAATTGACGTGACTACCAATTGACATGGTTGATCTTCAACCATCACTGAAACTGTATCATCATTTATATCTGGCGAGTGATTGGGAAATTGTTCCGGAGGCGGTGATCTGTCCTGAATTTCATGACGAAGAGGAAATGCTTCTTTTGGTAAAGTCCAGTCATTGTCATTGTTTATCATGTTATCCATAAAAGCGCCTGTAAATTCAATACTGACTGATTCAAATTCCCCATCACCAAACAAAAAATCTTCCTTTTGTTGTCTCTTATTGCCGGGAAATAATCTCCGATAGTAACGCTCTGTAAAATGTCTAAAGAAAAAACAATTTTATTGAAAGAAATTATTTATTATTTTAATTTTAATGTTAGTGTCTCAAGTTTGTTAACGTACCTGGGCAAAACGGGTCCGATAAAATTTGGATTGTCTGGAGTCTCGTCAGTTTCAGTTTCGTCATCACCTCCACTGATAATTCCAGGAGCTTCGCCTTGAATAGATTTCACATCGTTCTCGTGTACTGTAATTCAATTAAATTTTATTAATTTCCCTTTTTAAAATTTGCATTAAACTTTCTGTTATTAACTAAACATCTTCAAAAAATGAATGCTTCCACAAACCTATATTCGCTTGATCGTGCGCATTACCCAAAGTAATTTGAGTCAAATTCATAGTATTTACAACGTCTTCTTTTGATACAGTCGGTGGAGTTTTTAAAATATTTCCTAATGGATTCGCGTAAAGTGTTTTAATTATACGCCAAACAGTGCTCACCTAAAAAAATATTCTTTTGTGAATTATGTAATTTTGTTGAAACTTGAAATGGCAATTTAGTAGAAAAAGTTTACGTCATTTCTGTCAGCTTCATTGGCAACGGCAGCATTATGATCGCAAATTTCGTTTAATCGCCCACTCAAAATGTAACCTTCGGCGCAAGCTTTAAACCACTTTGGTTCACGAGGAGCATTCATTGTAAAACTATGCATCGTACTTGACGCCAGACAAAAAGTGTCATTACTAGCTGGAGTTTTCCTGTATAAAAAATGCATTTCTTAAAATTAATTTTTTTAAGTGTACTAAATGATGTGTAAGTTATGTACCTCATAATATTTGTAAGTTGCTTTATCGCTGTCGGAGCATTCACATTTACTTTGCAGGCATAGGCAACATCACCCTTTGGATTGAAAGCCATTCCCTGAGGATTCGCTTTACTCGCCGGTCTGGTTGCGTCTTTGAAAATATGATGGTAGAGTGTACAATCCTTTAAAAATATAAAATTTAATTACAATACTATTGTTTTATTTCGATTAAAATAAGTGAACACTTTTAAAAATAATTTTGATAAAAACAAACTCTGCTTGTTGAAAGAAAGGACTGAGGATCTCCTCTCCAGGCAATTCCAGTGGCAACATCTTTATGTTCATTAAAACTCGCAAATGGAATATAGGGTCTTCGAATGTCCCAAATGTTGATACTGCAATCAACAACGAGTGCACAACTTGCTATGTGGAATTTTCTTTGGGGTCTCCATTTAATTCGTCCAACAGACGCTATTGTGTGAATCATAAATTCACAAGCCGGTTTCGTTGATAAATCCCAAACCTATTTTTTTTTTTAACGCAGAAAATATTACACTGACAATTGAAAAAATAGGAAATTTTTTCCAATCTTAAAAAATGTTACTTAGTTTAATAAATTAAAATGTAAATACTTTTATTGTTTTATCTCTGGAAGCAGTAGCCAACCAATTGACTTCCGGATGCCAATCACAGGAGAATATCGGTCCACTGTGAGCGGCAAAATGCTGAAAATATCGATCAGGTCGACGTAAATCCCACTGTTGAACGTGACCATTTTCCGAGACTGCTGCAAATGTATGAGGCTGATGCGGCGAAAATTGTACATCACGTACTGACTCCGTATTGCTAACAAAATGTTTTCAATTTAATTTCCCTATTTTTATTTTACTTTATTGACAAATTTTATTTTTTTTCACCTATAAAATGTTTTGGTAGCTTCCGAAATTCTCAAATCGAAACATTTCATTGTACCATCTTGTGATCCTGATATCAAGCAAGTCGGTTCAGAAATATGAAAGCTGACTTTATTGACTGTTCTTTTATGATCGACGAAAACATGATCTTGTTTCGATCGAGATTGTTTATTTAAATTCCATACAACAACGGCACCGTTCGTTGCTGCTGTGGCTAAAATGTGATCTGAAAAATTAACAAATTGATCATTTAGAATCAAATAAACTCAGTTGTAAGGTTAATGGAAAAATAAAATTATTTATTATTTACCATCCAGAAGATTCCATGCAACATCGTTGCATGAAAAATTTAAGTTTAAATTTTTTCCTACTCGTAAATTACATGATTCTTCAAATTTTTCCTCCAGTATAGAAAATATTTTAAATACTGTAATAAAATATATTTAGTTATTTATTATTTTGCCAAACAAACTAAAAATTAGACTATATATTTTTCTATTAAATAGTAAATAATGTAAATACCATTTCGACCAGCAATAACAACTTGATTATTGTCTTTACTGAGAGCCAAGGCATTCGCCGGTCCTTCTTGAGTTACAAATACAGTTTTTGAACTCATATTCACTCTTTTTTTTATTTAACGACTTCACATAAATTTTTATCCAATTGTTCAAGAATTATTTACAGACTATTATTTAAATTAAATTTTACGCAAATGTAATGTTGATTTGCGTAAAATTGCACGTTAAAGTAAATAAAAACATTAGATTAGTTTTTTTAAACCTTTGTATCCATCCAAAACTGAATTCACTCATTTTCCACTATTCGAAAATTTATTTTATTTTTATGTAATATAATTAATTATATCAGTAAATATAATTATTTGTTTATTTTAGAGTTCTTTGCTGGAAACCTAATAATTTGTAGGTTAAAACGCACCTCAGCGCCACCAAATTGTTCCAACAGGTTACCCAATCTTTAAAAATTATTATTATTATGAACATATTAATTTGAAAAAAAATTAAAGTTAAATAAAACATAAAAAAATGTAACAGTTTTGCTGTTTATTTTCATTTTTAAATTGAATATATTTATATATTGATAATATATATTAATAATTAAAAAACTTTCATAATTTTTCATTCAGTTGGTGACACTGGACAATATGTCATGGCGGATGTTGTAGTTTCTGAACCTAACCTTTAATGATTCCCATGTGAGAATTTATTATAAATAAAGAAGAATAAAGATAATTAGATAAGTAAATAGTTAAATTTTATCTATTAAACAATAAAATGGCAAAAATAAAACCACGATTAGGCAGTAGAAAGAAAGCCAAAAGATGGGCAAAAGGACAAAGTTCAAGTTCTAATCCTGAAACTAAAAAACACCGAAATCAAGCACGCACGTGGTTTTTTCAACAAAATCCAGGTATATTTTTATTTTATTAAACTTTTTTGTATACATTTATCATTTAATTAATACTTAAAATAGTTAAATCAACTCACTAAATTAGAATTTATACAATAATAATAATAAATTATTTATTTGCAAAATTATTTCTTCTCATCTGTTCTTACCGGAAAAATTAAGATGCAACTGGACTCACAACTGAAGTTCTACGAAAACACGATGTTCTTCAAGGAACAACAATTTCTGAAAAAATTGATATTGATGATGAAAGTAGTGCTACTGGAGCCTCTACTTTCAAAACATTTAATACATTCGCTAGTGATTATAGCCAATGCTCCAATTTGTCATTTAATCGGTAAAAATTTAGTTTTCTTTAATGCGCACTCGAAAATTCAGTACTTCAATTTTACTTTTTATGTTTTCAGATTTTTGACTCAGTACCAACCAAATTCGATAATTCATAAAGAAATGTTAGCAATATTGGCCGCAGTGACGGATGTAATTAAACAAAACGACGGTGTCGAATCAGATACAGAGTATTATGCAGCCTTGGTAAGAATTCTTTAATTTAAAAAGTGAATACATTAGCTTCTTTATGATAAAATTCATATAATTTATTTCTAGATGACTACTTTGGAGGCAGCGGAAACTGACGAATCCGTATCAGCAATTCTGTCTTTACTGGGCATGATTTTGAAATCAGTTCCAAAAAATGTACTTAAATTGCAATTCAGTCAAGCAAGTCAAATTCTTTTGCAAGTATTAATCAAGTACGCAACTAATGAAAACTTCCTAGTACAACGACATGTAAGTTTTTTTTAATATGACTATAAAAAAATCTAATTTCCAAGCTTCCTTAGATACAAGGATCTGATTTTTTTTATAATTGTGTTAAATTTAAGAATAATAATTATTTTAAATAACATTCAATAATTAAATACTTTTTAGTGTATTGGATGTTTACAAATATTCCTTCGAGCTCAGGAAGTAGCTGTTTGGTCAGATAGTTCAACATTACAAGTGTTTGACGCTTTATTAACATTTACAATTCATACGAAGCCGAAAGTTCGAAAAGCTGCACAACACGGCATCTGTGCAATTTTAAAAGGTGGAAAGCACTCGTATTACAGTTATAAGAATAAAGAAGTCAAATTTTTATGTAAGAAATGAAAAATTATTAATGAATCTTATGGTTGTTACAGGAAGTGATATTATGAAAGCTGAAAATCCACCACCATATCATCCGGCAGCTACACAAGTGGCAAAACATTGTATTTCTCAATTGGAATCTGCGGGAAAACCTGGACACATGACAAACACTCTTCACATTCTCACAATGCTGAAAGAAATATGTCACCAACTTCCAAAGTCTTATGTGAAAGTACGTATTTTACACTTTAAATTAAAAACATTATTATCTATAATAATCGTCGTATTCTTTCATTCATTCATTCTGTCTGCAGTTTAAAGTTAGTTTTTTGTATATGCTTTTGTTTTTGATAGATTTTGACAATTCGTAAAGTGATTATATTCTAAAAATAAAAATTACAAATGTTATATTGTTAAGAAAATCCAACTTAAAACCAGAAACTTCACGCGCGTTTTTTACTCTAATTTTTAATACAATTTAAAGGATGAAATTTATTTATGCTATCCTCAAAATTAGTAATTGTTTATTTCGATTTTCTAACAACATTTTAAACTATTGTTTATCTATCTAACAAGTTCAGAACATATTTCAATGAGATAAAAAAATTTTGATATTTTATTTGATCCAATGTGATCAAATTTTTCATACAATTAATTGATAAAATTTATTTAGGCTATGGACAAAATTAATTATTGTTTAATCTGATTCTCCTACAACATTTTAAACAATTTTTTATCAAGCTAACAAGTTCAGAATATATTTGAAAGAGAAAAAAAATTTTTGATATTTTATTTGATCCAATGTGATCA
>JUFY01034080.1:6024-26823 GCA_001855655.1 Leptopilina clavipes
GTGTGCTCTTCTATCGATGGTAAAAGCAGACAGTGCGCGTTCATCAGTAGATGCTGCCATCTTTGCTTGCGCGGACAAACTAAAAGTTATCCATGCATCAGCATAGCTTGCATAGCAGGAAGTACCCCCCAAATCTTTTAACTTGTCTCTACGAAAACCAGACAGATAAATATTATACAAATAACAATAATTATCTCCACTTTTTATAAAATCACTAGAAAACTAAATTATTGATTTAAAAAATTATTTTTCCATATAAATACAATTTATAATTTTATAATAACATACCACACAAATACTGTTTCCCCCTTTTTTTAAATAAATACGCAATTATAAAATTAAATTTTTTTAAAATAAACAATAATTATTGATAGTTGTATAAAATTATTTCTAAAAAAATGCAAAAAAATTTCCGGTACCGGGAATCGAACCCGAGCCTCCTGGGTGAAAGCCAGGTATCCTAGCCACTAGACCATACCGGATTGAAATAATCCGGAAAAAATGTGCTATGTAAGTAGGACGTGTTAATTGCAATTGAACCCTCGGTTTCAATAATACCCTCTGCGCACGAATAAAAAAATAATTAAATTAGTAAAAATTGTTTATTTGATAATAATTATTAACTTTAACTATGCATTCTAATTAAAATTATTTTCTCTATTACAGTCGGTCAATTCTAGTCGTTTAATTGTAATTATGTTGACTGGTCAACGACTTGAAGTAACCTGTGATCCTCAGAAAATCACAGCTGGAGAATTATTTCAGGTAATATGCTAACTTTTCCTAATTGCCTTTACGTTCAAAACTCATAGTATTCCACTTGTAGAACTGATTATTTTCCTTCCAAACAAGTACTTTTTATTTGTTTTTTTAATTTTAGAATCCAACTTTTTAATTTAATATTAAAAAGTTTCTTTAGACACTTTTTATCATTTTTTAACAACTTTCTGTACACGATTACAGTTTAGGAAATCAAATGATTTCGAACTGTTAAAATCGAAAAATTGTCAATTTGAAATCAGAATATAACGAATTGAGAAAATAAAAGAACCAACAATTTGATCGCCTCGTCAAAAGATATTTTTAAATCCAAAAAATTGAAGAAGACGAATGCATCAATTTTTTTTGTTACCTGACACGAATCGAAGAAGAAAATTCATATGAATAAAATATTATAAATCGAATTTTATAATAGAAAATCATACGATGAATCGGAAAGACAATGGAATAATTTTTTCATATCACTTAAGGAAACTTCTTTTTGAAAAGATACTGACAATAACGGAAAGAAAAATTTTATCAATTTTCTTTTATCAAAGAACAATTTTATCCCAAAGACTTGAGAACAATTTTTTAGAAAACTTGCATAATATATGCGGATATCGACATAAAACTTCTTAATGCAAAAAGGTGAATAAGTCATCATTTCTATTCAGAAACAAATTTCAAGTTCAATAATAACGATCACGAATTTCGTAGAAAGAAAAGAGAGAAAGAGATAAAAGAATTAAAATGAGCTGGAGGTTCAATATCAAATAGGTAAATGGAAATTGTTACAAAGTCACCAGCGGAGTTTGAGAGCTGGTTTCGTCCGATAAGGCCTTCAATTTATCGAGCGATTATGTTGGTTCACCAATTTTCATTAGAATCTCGCGAGAATTTTGCGTTTAAAAGTCAAAAGGCTACGTGACTCCCTCTCGCAACATTATATCAAAAAACAATTTTTCTTTTGTACGTAAGCAATTTATTTGACTGTTCCGAAAAAATTGCACTCCTCTTTTCTAATTTAATCAAAAGTTGAATCAAATCTAAAAGAAATTTAAATTTTTTACACTCAAACTTGAAAAAATTTCTCTCCAGGGTGTAACAAACACTCACTTTCCTCCCGCTCCAATTAGGAGCTAATTTTTCCCTCCTATTACGTATTTTGATGAAAAAATAAAATACAAAATCGACTTTCCTTTAGTTTTAACGGGTAATTTCGTGTTAATCAGAAAAAAAAGTTGATTCTAGAATCTTTCAATTTTCGATGTTACGAGAGTTGAGAATAATGCAATTATAATGACGTTTAAAAACGTTGCAAATCTCGTTTTCAGGCTATCGTGCAGGCAGAAGGGCTCGATGAAAACTTCACTCTGGGATTAGCTGCGCTATTGGCCGGAGATTTCGCATTGCTACCGCCAGATACAAAATTGAATAAAGTCGCCCCTCCAGGCTGGTTAAACACCGGTAAGAGCAAAAGTCTACTGGGACTTCCGGCAAGCTTTATGCTCTACTTAAGGCTGAGATTTTTCCTTCCTTCGCTCCGTGGAATAAGGTATTTTAATTTCCTTCAAACACTTTCGATTTTAATTAAAAACATGAATTATCCGCAAGCTTTATAGAGAAGGAAAGTTACATTATTATATACAGAGAGGAACGTTTTAGAAGAAAAATTCTCCAATTTCCTCCCTTTTGCATAAAGTTAATCACAATATTTACTATCGTTTATGAGACGACAATATTGCAAAATTGTCGGATAATTTTTTTTTTTCAATGTAGTATTGAGGCCATATTGATTATGTCAACCTTGAGGCAACATTGCGTGGCAATATTCTGGCAACATTGTCACATAATATTGCACTAATTGTTTCCGCCTGGAGGCAATATTTCCAAAATACTTTTAGTCAACATTGCAGAGTAATATTCGCAATATCATCATGCAATGTTGATGCAACATTGCCGAATAAAATTCGCAATATTACCATGCAATATTGACGCAATATTACCTTGTAATTTTAAAGCAATATTACCGGGTAATATTCACAATATTACAATGCAATATTGACGCAATATTGCCGAGTAATATTCGCAATATTTCCATGCAATCTTGACGCAATATTGCCGAGTAATATTTACAATATTTCCATGCAATGTTGATGCAATATTTCAGAGTAATATTCGCAATATTACTATGCTATTTTGAAGAAATATTTTCTTTAAATAGTCGCAATATTACCATGCAATATTAAAGCAATATTACCATGCAATGTTGACGCAATATTTCTCAGTAATATTTGCAATATTATTATGAAATGTTTAAGGAATATTATCATGCAATGTTGATGCAATATTGTTGCCATACATTTGTGCTATTTTGGTCTTTAAAATTCGTCTTTCTCTACCAATCCATAAAATTTACATGAATATTCAGTTTTTTAGTGCGTTTAGTGTCTATCAAGAGAGTGAACTCACACAGTCAGGGCATAACTCGTTAGGAGCTACTCGTTAATGTCCCATCAATCTCTCGTACGCAGCTCGATATGTCGAGAGCATGCAAGAACGATGATCACAACCTGCTTCACGTACATCCCTCAAAGTGAAGGGTATTAGTTCTATATTCTCTTTACGGGTTTAGGCAACTTTGTTTCGCACTGCAGCAGCCAATAAATTAAAATTCCCTGACATATTTAAATATATCGCGAAAAAATATAAAAAGAATTTCTCCTAAAATTGCCGAAAAAATTATCATCTCTTAATAAATTTATAATACACGAACCATTCTCTACCTACACACCATTAAAAAAAAAACAATTTTAAAATTTTCTATATTAATTATATAGAAAATTTTAATTTTTAAATTAATATTTTTTCCAAACAAATGAAAAATTTAATTTGAAATATTAATTAAAAGTAAATATTCTCATTTTGTAGGGAAAAATTGCAATTATTCTAGTATATATAATAAGCAGAAAAGTAAAAAAATCTTAAGGAGCTTTTATAAAAACATACGAGTTGAAAAAATATCCACTAACAAGTTTTAAAAATTAGAATGAAAGAACTATTTTCTTGTGGAAAACTTATAAAACTTTTACTTCTACTTTTGACACGTTTTTAACATTTTTTTTTTTTTAAAGGATAATTTGCGAAAGTAACGAAATCTTTTAGGAAGTCCAACTTTTCGTTTCGTGTACTAATGTATGAAGTTGTATTTCGCAGTTTTACCATCTTAGTGATGGAATTCAAGATTTAATTAATTTTCCACGAAAAAGTATATGCGACTGCACCCTAACACTCGACTGCACCCTCGTGCGACAAAGTTAGTAACGCACCATTAAATTTTTTTTCGCCTCTTTCACAACCTTATACTCAACCGTATATATAATTTACGGGAGTGGAAAAATTCCGAGGCTTTTTACCTCATAACCCAACTAATGATATCAAATGCAAAATCAAATGTTAAATTTTCCAATATATAGGGTAATTTTTCTTTTCAAAAAATCAAATTGTTTTTAAATAAATAATTGCATTTTTCAATTTATTGGGGAGAATTTGATTTTCCCAACAAGCAGAAGAAAAAAAAACACTTTAGAATATAGATGAATAGTTTAAAGTTAATATCACGGAATGAATAATAAATTATGAAAGAAGTAATTGCTTTCGGATAAAGTCGAATAGATCCATTTTTTTTTGTTAATTGACTTTAAACGTAAATAAAAATATTTCCTATATTAGCCCTACTGTATTATTATTTATTTTTAGAAATGGTAATAAATACCTCATAGAAATAATAATAGTTCCTATACTCTCTCTCTAAATTTGAATAAGTGAAAATTTACTATACTATATAAATACAAAATTAAGAATGAAGTAAAAGATAAATCAACCAACTTAATGATGTTCTTTAAAATTCTATTTCCATTTTCCTGTTAATAGAAGCTGGACTTCGAAGCATCTCCTGTACCTTCAAATTCGCCGATGTATATTAGAACAGCAGCTGGTATGTCCTTTGACGCAGCTAATTAATTTGACCGGTCTCGCTCTGCAGGCAGAGTTTGGAAATTATAGCGTCAATGTAAGTAAACTGTCAAAAAATTACAAAATAAATCACTAATTTCTAATATCATCTAAACAAACTGTTAAAACAATTACTAAAAGCAAATTGCTTCCCTTCATTACAAAAATACTCCTTCTGAAACACATGTTTATTCTGAACTCATAAACTTGTAAACAAAAACTCATAAACAGAAACAAAACTAAAAAAATCCTTTAGAGCGCATATGTTGATTGTGAACTCATAAAATAATTCAAAAAAAAACCCATAAACTAACTGAGAATTTAGAAATTACGATAAAAATGACTAACGAACAATTAATTTTTGTTAGGAACACGGATGTGGTGATTATTTTCTTCTGGAGCATTACATTCCCGAAGCACTGATACTAAATCCAGATCAGGATCAACAATACAACGATTTGTCAAGCAATGCTGAAAATTTAAAGCGACAATTACATCAAGCACACCGCGAGAGACGAGGTCTCGATACAAATAAAGCCGAAGAAATGTTTATCACGCATGCACAAAATTTACCAGACTTTGGTTCGCATTATTACATTGCCACTGTAGACGCAAAAGAATTAAGTAAAATAATAAGTCGACAGAGAAAACATAATCAACGAACATCACCCGTGGGACGCACCTGTACCGAGGATATTTATGCTCAATTAAAACGCAATTGTCCCGCTCTACCTGCTGATAAAATCGAGGCCTATACTGACGAGGAGAAAATAATTCTCGCCCAAAATCCAAAAAATGACATTTATACTTCATTAACAACAACAACAACAACTGGAAAGGAGAGTGGTGTCGAAATTGTCAACAATTGCAACAAGATTGACACCAGCAATAGTGGTAAATCGAAAAAAACCGAGAGCAGTGTATGGCTGGCAATTCATGGCGAGGGTTTGAAATTGTTTGAAAGAGGCGGCGGTCGTTTTCGTGAGAGAAAAGAATTGGCAAGATTTCAATGGAGGGATATTCAAACTCTGAGTTATAGTAAATCCTGTCTTGTTATCTATACAAAAGTTAATGGAAAACGATGTAAATTCAAACTTAGAATGGACCACAGAAAGTGAGTATTAATCTTTCCCATTTTTTATTATTGCGGCAAAGTAATTATAGATCAACGAAAGTCTAACACTTTAGTTTAAAAAAAATGTATGTTTTATGGTTAAAAATGAGAATGTAATAATTTAAAAATACTAAAAAAAAACGTTTTCAAGAAAAATAAAAAATAGTTTCAGAACAAATTTATGTTGGAAAAAAAGAGAAGAAACTTTAGTCCTATCAGTCTCTGGATAAAACAAAGTTTCTTGCGGAAATAAAGCCGGCTAAGCAAACATCGATCAATGTTTGTGCAAAAAGTATATATAGTGTACAGAGTAATCCTCAATGCACTTACATTTTATCACGATACTCACTCCAATATAGAATTTAAAGAAATGAAAAAAAAAACTTTTACACATTCCTTGATCTATTTGCCGAAAATAAATTCAAGTCCCATTTATTCTTTTAAAAGCAGAACTTTTCTATATAAGGAATGATTTTTCATTGCAGGAGTTATTTTGCTTTCAAGCTGACGTCTCTACACCATCAGTTCTTTCTCAAACTTCGATCCGAGATATCTTCCCTTCAAGGACTAGCAAAAGGTGATTGCAATAAAGATTTACCGTTATTTACAAAGTACAACTTTGATAGTAAATATCCTCAAAAAAAAATTTTTTTTCTTTAACGAAAACTGTTCAAGTATATAAAAGTATCGATAAAAGAAATCGGACACTAAAAAAAAATAGAAAAAGAAAATAAAATCCACCGCAAATTTTACAAAAACTTTAAACTTTAATTTTATGGTAACATTTATTATTTCGAAAGCTATCCGCACAATAGATTTCACTTGAGATTATTAAATGTAATCATTAAATTTTAATTAAATTGATAAATATGACAATGTAAATTTTAATTACAATGAGAATTATCCATTTGAAAGTTGCTGATGAATTATATTTTCAATCTCTATCAATTTTGCTTTTGTTTCTCTGTTTTTTCTATAATTCATTAAACAACTTTTTCTATTAATAAGTAATTTCTATTTTTAAAAAATTCAATCGAGTAGAAATTCTTCTTTTTATTAAGAAACTCATATTTTATCCAAAATTACAGATTTTGGTGTTCCATTAGTGATCGAGCCGAATTCCCCAAAGGCAAAGTCAGACAGTGGAAAGACAAAAATTTCGATAGCAAATGCGATAAAGAAACAAGAGCCCGATTCAAAATTCAAGTACCCATTTCAATTAGAAGAGTATCAAAACAAAGAGAACGAGAATCCAGAGAAAGATTTGTGTAACTGGCAATGTAACCAAGTCACGACCTCACCGATTTGTTCTTCCCCAGAGGAAGATGTTCTTTACGCCCAGGTGAATACACGCCTTGAACCGGAAGGCGAATCACGTGACACGGAAGATGAATCGGATCGAGATGGTTCAGCAATAAGAAATCAAGCAATCTCAAGAATTTTGAATGGACCAAAAGTCCTTTCAGCCATTGAGGATCAAATCTATGGTTACGCGAATGTCGGCCGCGCTCACAATGAAGAATACGTTTATTGCATTCCAAAGTTAATTTACTCGAGTGCAATTGAACGACTTGAAGTGAAATCAGAAAAACCTGAGGACATTTATGCAGCTGTTAATAAAAATCGAACGCCCAAGAAGAATTCACTGCCAGTACCCGAGGAAGTTTGGGACGTGTCTGATATTAAGGAGTCATTGAATAAGGTTTTTCCCTCTTTCTTCTCAATTAAAACCAAATTCTATTTTCTCTTTTCACCTAATCGGACTTCTAATTATTCAAAATATTTAAATACATATAATTTTTCTTTCTTAGAGATAATTTCTATATATTTACTAGTACAAAATGTATACACAAAATGGTAAGCTTGCAGCAACATTGCAATGTAATGTTAGCAATGTTTCGCTGTAATGTTACCGCAATATTTCTGCAAGCTTTATATGTCCCAACTGCGCAACATTGCCTTAAGGTTTCCGCAATATTACACACTAAATTTCCTGTAACATTGTTTGGAAAGGTTGCCGCAATATTACAAAGTAACATTTCTGTAAAATTACACGACACGGTTGACAGAATGTTGCAGTGTAACATTGCCTTAACATTGCAGGGCAAGGTTGTCCCAATATTATTCATTAACATTGCTGTTGTGCAACATTGGTAATGTTACAGCAATGTTACTGTGTAATATTGCGACAATCTTGCCCTGCAATGTTAAGGCAATGTATCAGAGCAATATTCAGACAACCTTGCCATGTAATGTTACAGAAATGTTATATTGTGTAATAATGCGGCAACCTTGCAATGCAATTTTAAGGCAATGTTACCGAGGTCGGACATATGAAGCTTGCAGGAACATTTCGACAACATTGCAAAGCTAAAATTTAGATAAAATCGATCGGTATCCATTTTGTGTGGAATTTTTTGAAATCCACAATATCTAGTTAAAAATTGAAACTTGATAATATTTTTCAGGCAAAGACGTCGAGTTTACCAAACTATGGAACGCCAAAATCAAGGCAATCGAGCGGATTTCGAACACCGAGTTTACCACGACGTTTGGGAGTGAAAATGGGAACTCGCGCTATTTACAGCAGTAGCAATATGTCGCAAAGAGATACCTCACTTGCCGACGATTTAGAATCCCTGTCATTGAAATCCGACACAGCTTCGTCGATGCAATCAACGCCCGCACGATCGGTCGAGTCTCCAATGCCGGAAGCTTACGTTTTAAGTACGTTGTGTCCTCTATTGAAAATTATCCAGTATTCAAAAAATCAATTTCTCTTTTTCAATTTAGTAGCATTCAAAAACAAAACGATAGTTACTTTCTTTATTTTAGTTTAGTACCAAAAATATTTCCTTATTCCAGATGCGGACATTCGATCAGCAAACGAGACATTCCGAATACAAGATGAGGAAACTATGTCATCATCATTGGTGGCCCGATTTGATGAAATGTCTTTCGCCGAGGAGCGAATACTTCATGTGATAAAACTTGAACGCGGTAATGGAGGAAGTATTGGATTGCAAGTGACCGAGGGAAACGACGGAGGAGTTTATGTTCAAGCCGTTTCCGTTGGAGGATCAGCCGATATGGCTGGAAACGTAAACAAAGGTATAAAACCAATTTCTTCAAAGTTACATATATATATATACTTTATAGTGTAAAATAACTGACTTTTAATAACTATCCTCAATTTTAATAGGCGATCGAGTGGTGGCAATAAACGGTCAAACTTTAATGAATCTTGGTTATGAACATGCACTCAAATTGTTGCAAAGTTCATCCGAAACTGTTGAACTAGTTCTATCACGAGTCGAAAGTCACAAAAATCATCATCAAATCAGAGATACCAATTATCTTCAGTAAGAATTTATCACCTATTTTTGCACTCTTCCGTTTATTTTGAATAAAACTTGTTATAATTAAATTACCCTAAATTACTTCTTTTCAGAAGTATCAGATTTAATGTTTCGTCAGAAACGGATTATTGGAGCATGTCATCGAAATGGATTGAGAATGAAAAATCTGATGTGAAGAATAATTGGGACTCGCACAACAGTTCAACATCAACGATGATCGAAAATTATCCCGTGAATGAAACTTACACAATTTCTGATAAAATCGATCCCTACGCTTTGCAATCCGCCAGCATATTAGTTAGTCTTGAGGATTTGGACGTGAGCAGAACGAGTCAACAAGTTTTCATCTAGTACCAAAAGAATAATTTTAATATAGGTAGGGCCGCAGAATTATTTCTTTTCTCGAATTTTAGTACCATTTTTTTTTTTTATTTGCAAAAGCACCTTTGAAAGATTTATTAAAAAAAAAAATATTTTATTTTCATCTTTTTCCCTTATCACACACATCCACAAACACAAAAGTTTTCTAAAAGTATCAATAAAATTCCAGAGGGAATAAAAACGAGAAAGACACGACGTGACAAAAGAAATGTATATAATTTAAAACAGTGAGAAAATCCGAAAAAAATGTGAAATTGAATGAAAATGAAATTCAATTTTCGAAAATTAATTTGAAAATTAAAAAACAAGTAATAAAAATTAAATCACAAAAAATAGAAACGATTTGAAAAATTTTAGGAGACTGGAGTTGCATAAAATCATTAGTGAAGAAAAGAAATTCTCGACTAACCCGCAACTAATTGAATTGCTCTTTTTTTCATCCGATTAACGAAGCCTTCTATCTACAGTGCTCTTAGTGTTTCCTCCTTATCTCTCTCACTTCAATTTGAAATATCTACAAATTCCCCAAGACCTGCAACGACGATACGAACAATTCTAAATTCAATCTCTCAATCGTTTACAACCCTATCTTTCGAAAATTTAATTAAAAAAGTTTCATTCAGTCCTTTATAGACTAATTAAACTGCATTGATTGATAACATTTATCGATAAAAATTAATCAATGCAATCAAAATACTAACAGAGATTAATTATACAAGCAAACATTAAATAAATAAAATAAATTTCAAACAGTAAATAAACAATAAATAAAAAATACCAATAAATGTGACGCACTCCGAAGAAAGGGACCTTAGAAGCATAGAAATTATAGGTTATGTTTGTGATATATTTATTATGATTAAAAGTTTCTTTTTAATTTTGTAAAATCAAAATCAGTTTTTATTGAATATTTTGAATGTAATGAAGACTTAAACATTAATGATTTATAATAATAGTTGATCGCCTCTTTATGTATTTTCACGACAAAAATTATAAACATAACCTAAAACTTTTTGCATCTAAGGTCCCTTTCTTCAGAGCGCGTCACATATATATTTTTTATGAATAAAAAATTCACAATTAAAAATTGAACTTCAATATCGTGTTTTTCGATTTTTTTCTTTTCTGAACAATCTATATTTATCAAAATAAAGGAGATAAAAATTATTTGCTGAATAAATAATTCATCTGTATGACAATTTCGAGAAAAAAATAATTCCTAATCAGACTTTTTAAAAAGCTGAATAAATTAACAAACAGATGAGTGAGAAGTAATCGTTTCTATGTCTGCAATTATCTCTTTTTTTTGCTCCCGATAACTATCAGGAAGAAAAATTATTCCATTGACATCGCAATAACTTTTTCGATCAATTTTTTCCCCACTTGAGCGGACATAAATGAGTTTTTAATTATATCCTGGACACTGTGTTTTTAATAACGTCACGTAATTAAGTCGTTGTTCTTGACGAGATTTTTTTTTGTTCAATTCTGTAATTCCTAGTATTTTAATAATAGAAAATTGAAAAATGATTTCTAAATTCAAAAAAAAGGGATTTTTTGATTTTTTCTCAATTTCTCCCTGTTTGAGGATTGAAAATCAGGGATTGGAAAACGGAACTTGAAGTCAGAGGACTAGAATTTCTTGTAAAGGATAAAAAGTTTTGACTTACATAAGTGTTATTGAATCTTCATATAACGATCAAAGTTAACACGCGCAAGACATTGTCGGTTGAAAAGAGGTAAATGAGAAGGGGAGAGGGAGACGGATCGAATGTCACTTCTAAGGAATCACCTTTAGTATCTTACCGATGGTCTATCCCTCGTGGCCAGTGTCGCGTTTTTGCTTTTTACGTTTTCAATCCGCGAATCGACCAAAAGACAACATAATTATGAATAAATGTGAGCATTGCGATTCACCTTTGCCTTTATCTCAATCATATATCTCATACGTCAATCGTTTTTCTAAAAACCGCATTTACCGCAACAAAAAACTTAAAACAAGAACTAACCTTCACATCTCCACTCTATATACTCTTATTTAAATTCCAAATTTTTTCTCATCAACAAAACAAAATCTTCAACTATTTCTTTTTTTCCCAAAAGAACATCCAAATAATATATTATGTAAATGTAAATATTTTCCTTTCATTTCAGACGAGATCGATCCCGAAACTCCGCCAATTCCTCCACGAAGAAAGAAGCGAAAGAATTCAACGAGCGTGAATTCTGAACCATCTTTGGGACCTAGAAGAAAACCGCGTCTGCCTCCGCCTCCACCACCACCTCCGGTACAAAAAGCTCGGGAGAAAAGACACTTGATAAAAAATTCTCAACATCTTAGGAAAACAGAAACTGACGACGAGAATAATTCATTGGTTGAAGTAAATTCAGAAAAAATTCCACACGACGGAAAATTCAAAACTGAAAATAATTACAATGGGGAAAATAATTTTGAAACTAAAATCAGTCGAGAGAATTATTCGAAACAATATCCACCGCTTTTATTCACATATCAAGATTTTCAAAGCGTTGTAGGTGAATCGAATACCGATGGAAATGACACTTTCCCTCCATCAACAAATAATTTAATTGACGAGAGCAAAGTCTGCTTTAGAGTAACGACCACTAATGTTCCGTTTGAAAAGTGCCTCAATACGTGGCAAAATTCATTCGATAATCCCGAATTCGAGAATTATGAGGAGAATCTCTTTATTTTTGACGACTATCTCGACAGAAGTAGACGAACGAACGCGAGACCTGATTTATTTCGTTTAGAAAGTCTCGAAAGTAATCCCAGTGATTTCCTACCAAATAGATCCAAAGTTCGATTTGTCATTGAATCACCAAGCAATTCAACACCCGATGAAAACGCCGAGATCACAATTGACAGTTTAGAAAATTTAGAATCACTTAACAAAGATCTTGAGGAATTGCAAAAAATCCAAACAATCTGCGACGCTATTCAACATTCAAAAGATAATCACCAAAGTCAAGTTTTCGATTCGTTGCTGTGTGATGACAATGACTTTAATTTAATGCAAATCGATTCTGATTCATTTCAGGAGAAAACCATCGAGAAGGAAGATAATTATCCTTTTAATGGCATTTCCCCTTTGAAAGAAACTTCATCTGCTAATGAAACTTTTACTGATCAAATTTATCCCAACGAAACTTTGTCTGATGAAATTTATTCTAACGATACTTCTGCTGGAACTTTTTTAAATGAAAATCCAAAATTCGAAAGATACGACACTTGTACGAATTGTGAACAATTTCAGGATATTTCCGTTGTAGAGAATTCTAAGGATGAATTTCAAAATTCCATGCCAGTTTCAAAATTCGAAGCATTTAGGTCCAAGAGTAATAGTTATGAAGACGCTTCCGAGGAATTTGTTTCATCGGATGGTAAAATTCTGCCGGAAAGATGCAAGAAATTTATCGTTGATTCTTCTTTTGATTTCGCAAATGATGATGATAAACCAAAATCAGAAGGAGACACAGAACATCTAAAACTAGAAGAAGCTGAAGAAAATTTTAAACTAGGAGCAGCTACAGAACATCCAAAACTAGAAGAAGCTACAGAACATCCAAAACTAGAAGAAGCTAACAAAATATCCAAAACTAAGAGAATGTACAGAACATCCAAAACTAGTAGAAGCTACAGAACATCCAAAACTAGTAGAAGCTAAAGAAAATTTAAAACTAGGAGATGCTACAAAATATCCAAAACTAGGAGAAGCTACAGAATATCCAAAACTAGTAGAAGCTACAGAACATCCAAAACTAGTAGAAGATACAAAATATCCAAAACTAAGAGAATGTACAGAACATCCAATACTAGGAGAAATTAAAAAACACCCAAAATTCAATGAAGCTAAAGAACCGAATTCAGAGGCAATGCTTCAAAAATTCCGAGAAAACAAACCAGAAGTGATAAGTCCAGAAAAATCAGTTCCAATGAGTGTCCGTCGAAATTCCTTTCTAGATAAAATGCTCACCAACAACGAAATATCTTGCAAAGTGATAGCGACCCACCGGAAACCCGACGAGTCCCAAATAGACCCGCTCCTATCATTAAATCGTGAAATAAATTCCAAACAAGAATTTCACATCCTATCGGAAAATCATGAAAAAATGCCCATAAAAAAATTCCCCCCAATAAATGAACAAAATTCCAGCAAGAAATCAATTAACGATGCAAAGTGTGACGTACTCAATGAACTGCTGTGCAATTTTAGTGCAATTAAATTAAAAAGCATTAGTGATGCATGTAGCAACACAAGTGCCAATCAGGTAAAATTTGTGGATAAATGTGCGCGCGTTCAAAAGACTGATGACGATGAACTCAAAGTGGAGAACGATTGTAGCGCAAGTGCCAAGGTCACTGATACAAGCGATGCCTTGCCGAGCGCCTCTCTTCAGATTGCTAGTGTCGATAAGTGTGCCATAGATAGGAGAAGTCCCAAAACCAGTAATAATAGTATTGACAATAATGCGAAGACTCCCGTAGTCCTAAGTAATAATGACCAATCCCAAGACGCTTTTTCAATAACTCCTGGTAGTGTTAGAAATTTCATTAAGCATTACGAGGTCCATCGGGAAATTTGTAATCACTGTTTTAAGGAGAATAATTCTAAAAGTAAGCCAAACAATCCTAAAACTGAGAAAATTTCCAAAAAAATGGACAACACTGATTCAAAAATCAAGGAGAGACATTCCACAAAAGTGGAAAATATCATCAGAACATCGGAGAATGAATCTAAAGAAGAAAACCATCAAGAAATCATTCACAACAAGGAATCTGCTTTTAAAAATAATAAGAACCCTCCAGAGGAAAACAAAGACGATAAATGTGAATTTAGAACAAAGGATGAAAATGATTACAGAAATATGAAAAGCGAAAAGTCAATGAATCCTTCCGAATCAAACGATGAAAAATCAGTGATGAAGAGTGATAATGAAAAAACGCAAGAGACTGAAATTAATACCATGCTCGATACGATAGATTTAAAAGAGAGTAATTCGAAAACATTGGAGGTGATAAATTCTAAACAGGAATCGTGTTTGCAAAGTTCACGACCCCGTGTGACAATTGGTCGAAGGCATTCTTGTATAAAGAGCAATGACTCGTCCCCTACTTCTGAACTTAAAAAAAGTGTGCAATTTGATAGTGCGTGTACGGTGTATCAATTACAAAAACACGAAGAGAACACCAAGTCCTCGTTGATAAATGGAATTCGATCTCGTATCAAAGGCAAGGCGCCTAACAAACCGGAAATGCAAATGCCTATTACATTCAAAACATCGTTACGTTCAGACGATAGCACACCCGATGTTCAGGTAAGTCAATCTCAATAAAATATTTATTTATCAAATATCCATTTGATAACAAACACTATATACTCACAACTTGCTTTTCCTACAATTATTCTTATCGCATTATTTACTATTATTATTATTATTATTTTTTTTTATTAATGACTGCTTTTTTCTAAAATAACCTGTTTGCTAATTAAAATCACCTTCAATAATAGAAACATTATCGTTTTTTTAAGTGGACAGAAATTTCTTATCACAACTTTTGATTCAATTATTTATCTATACAAAAATGATAATTACATTATAAAACTATAAATTAATATAATTATAGTAAGTTACTGAATGTCTTTATTTATTGTTATTAATTTAACAGAAATAATAATTTCATAAATAATTTAATAAATTAAATTATTTAATAAATAATTAAGACTTTTTTCTTCGAGAATTACATTAGTACTTAATTAATTTTTTGTTATAAAATATGTTTTTAATTAAAATTGAAAATGATGAATCTCTAGTTTTTCATTTTAAACGCTGTTTCTCGAGGTCGTTAAAGGATTAAAACTCGAGTGCTTTAGGATCTATTAATTTTAACTAAAATCTCATATTTTCTTGACTCTGAAAGTCTGACAATTAGAACAATAAAAGAAATGTACTATTTTAATTAACACAGGAAGAAAATTTGAAACTAAAACAACTGCTGCCAAGTTGAAATATTAATTTCTTTTATCAACTTTTTCCTTCCTCCATAAGAGATTTATTTACTTTGTGTATTATTTAAATACGTACAAAATTTATTAATTTTGTCGCCGACTTTTAACGGATTGAGCTGAAATTTTGTGGAGAAGTCTATAAATTATGATAAGGAAGGACAGTGATGTGGAAAAATTTTCATATTTTTAAAATTAATTATTATAATTATTTTAAGAGAAAAGTCGGCGACAATATTAACATTTGGGACCTAACGATCACATCCTATTAATGATGTGAATTACAAATTTTCTAAATAACAAAATAAGCAAATATCAAATTGCAAATAATATTAAATAGAAAAAATGTTGACAAATAAAAATTATAAATAAATGAAAAAAATACATATATAGTTAATTAAAAAAGATTGTTTTTCTGTTACAGAACGGGTCGGAAGTGGAAAGCGTAGAAAATACTTCGAAATCAGGTACAGGCGATTTGGTCCCTAAAAGCGAAAATTCTCGACACAATCAAACTTTTGTTTTTTACTGCAAGGTGTAAAATCTAATCATTGTCAAAATTCGCGTCACGTACTTCGATTTAAAATGATTATTATACCAAGTTGCAAAGTCACTTTTTTGGCTTCGTAATAATTTCACAAAAAGCCAACAATTATAAACTATTAAAGACAGTCTTACTTATTTTCACTATAAAAAAAAAATAAAAATTTTATTCTAATAAATAAAAACATCTTTATTATTATTTTTTTTAACAAAATAAATATATAACTTATTATTTTATTTATTTAACAAAATAAAAAAATGAATAACATTTTTTATTAGAAAAATAAATAAAAACAAAATTTCATTTTTTTTTTTTTTAGAAAACAGTTCAGTTGAGAAAAAATATCTAAACTTTTAATCTAAGCACCTCATCAATTGTTGACAATAAAATCAAATCTCATGGATCAAATAGTGAATCATTTTTTATCATATACCGTGAATGAATATATCACTCGACTTTATAGTTCCGGTTATAAGTTTAATCTTTTCAACGATATTTCATGATTCAACTTTTACCATTCTTTTCAATTTTCCCTGGAAAAAATTTATTGAAAATGAAAAAAAAAGTAATGACTGCCTTTAATTATTGTGATTTTCGAAAAAAAATTTGTCCATTATTTACGGAACAAGGAGAAATCAGCGATTCGCGCGCGACTAAAACGGTCACATGGATAATTAATCTCATATGAGTAATTTTACGATAATTAATCTTAGGAGTAATTATCCTCTAAAGAGTCGCGTCAGCAGGCGTCTTTGCCGTTACCACCAAACCTCTCTCTTTACGATCATCAAAATCAATTTGAATATATGGCAAAACTTTTTCCTTTCTTCATTATTCTCATTCTCCACAAATTTTCCATTCAACATTTTTTATTCCTAAAAACCATTTCCTTCATTATTCTCAAAAAAAAGAATCTTAATTAACGTTAATTCTTTAGTTTCGTGGCTCAAATTTTAATTTTTTTATGTACTTAAAATTAAAAAAAAAAATTTTTGTTTATAAAGGGGAAATTTTAATCTATTTTTCGCAAAAATTATAATTTCCTTCCAAACTAAAATCCACTGTAGTCATTTATATAACCGAGAATTATTTGCCTTTGATGAGTTAAAATTTATAATTTATATATATAATATATAGATTATCACTTTGACGCAATATTTAATTTTAAATTCAAAGACCAATTCGGCAATTACGATAAAAGCGTTGAAAAAAGTGGTGAGAGAAAATTAAACACTGTTGCAAGAAAATGATATTTTGTGCCAAAAATTTGCGAAACTCCTCATGAACCTCACAAAAATATAAAAATTCTTTTCGAAAAAAAAATTTCAAAAAAGAAATCTATTTCAAAATGATTAATATTTTTCAAAACAACAAATTTTCATTATAGAAAACCGTGTCACAATTTTCTCTCTCTACCAATTTCATTGAAATTATCTTTCCAAGTTATTGAAATTATTATTTTAAAAATTAAAATAGAGAATCATTTGAAATTATTTTTATCTCAGATAGATCGTAAGCTTGCAGCAAGCTTGCATTGCCATTTTGCAAGGTAACACTGCAAGGTTGCCACAAGCTTCCTGAAACTTTAATGTCCCACTTATGGCAAGATTTCACTATAAGCTTACCGCGAGCTTACAAATGTAACCTTGCCGCAACCTTACGCAGAAAACTTGCTACAAACTTACGTGACAGGCAAGAAGTGAAAAAAATGCAATCTTGCGCGGAAAGCTTGCCACAAGTTTTTCCCCATAAGTGGAAGATTATTATATGATTTTGGCAAGCTTGCGTCAATCTTGCAAAAATTGCATTGCAAGCTTGCTGCAACTTTTTCCCATAAGTGTGAGTTATTAGGATTGTAGCAAGCTTGCGGCAACCTTGCAAAAATTACATTGCAAGCTTGCTGCAATTTTACGGTCCTATCTGGGATTTTTTCAATTTATAAAAAAAATTGGGTTTCGAAATTTTTGTTTTAATTTCTAACAAAATATTTCTAGAAAAAAAAACATATCTAGTAAAAAAAAAGCAAATTTTAAGACTGCATTTGCTGTACAATTTGAATATATAATTATATATATATTATAATTGAAAGCATGACTCAAAAGACGAGTTTCCAAGGAAGTTAATAGTTTCTTATTGTTACTTATCAATGACAGGACCGTTTTTGAAATACGTAATTTAGCGGAGGAATTAATGCAACTTCGACTATGTGGCTTAATAGAACAAGTGAGTGTATGTATGTGTGTGCAATAGCAAGTAGAATAGTTTGAAGGTAACGGCAGAAGTTACGCTATTAATTATCACATTGTTATACTATATAGTACATATCCATTCCCGTCGTCACCTCCATTTACGATAAATCATCATATCCCCCTCCCTCCCTCCCTCCCTACCACAAATAATTTTCCCAACTCTCATTAATCATATATAAAAATTGTTATACACCCAATAAACAAATTCAAATGTTTATATAGCGTTGTTATAATTCCCATATATACAAAAAAAAGAATGGTTTATAACAATTGTACAATTTTTTACAAATAAATATTATAGTCTTTAGATTTATACTTAGGAGATTCAAAAAAAAAGAAAAAAATTTTTTTTTTAATTGTCCTCAAAATTTAATAATTTTGATTAAAAATTGTTTTTATAAAGAATCTCAAATTTATTGTAGATATATTGTTACATAGAGCAATTATTTTCCAGCTTTCGTATATTTTTAATTTCTATTTCATAGAATTTATAATTCCCCCCCATCACCTTAGATTTATAATTTTGTACTATATTAGAAAAAAATTTTCAATAATAATAATAATAAGAAAGATTTTTTTATTAAAAATTGTATTATTTTTCTTTACAGTAACGATTTTTTATTAACAATTGTATTATTTATCGTTAAAATAACGATTTTTTATTTTTAAAAAATTGTATTCTTTATTGTTACAATAAAGATTTTCGTTAAAAATTGTATTATTATTATTATTATTATTATTATAGTTTTAATTTGCTGGCTCGAAATGTACGTTTTTGTAAATCGGGATGAGGTAATTTTCTGTTCTTGTTGCATTTGTCGAGAGCATTATTTGTAGATATATATATGTTATAAGAAATTGTTGTATACTTATATATATAGTTTACGTCTTTGAAATCACGAGAAGATCGTGAGGAATAAAAGAAAGACATTTTTGTATGAAAGGCGCATTCGGACAGAGGGAAAAATAAGTAAATATAAAGATAAACTCAGCGTATTTTCCTTCGTCTCTGTATTATATCTCGCCATATTGTGCATTTGTGTAAATGGCTTGGTCTTGAAAATTGCACTTTTGCACATAATACACAAGCAACCCTCCTTCCCCTCCATAGTTTTCCGAAATTGCCTTCGCAATATGAAAATCAAGTTATGAAAATTGAATCAAGTCCAATTTTATGAAAATTCTAAAAACCATTTTCTCTTTACAGAATATATATACAACACACTTCAAAATGACATATTTCATCACGCAATTTTCCTCATTTTCCATTTTTACACTAACCACTTTTATTTATTTCTCAAACTTAAAACAACAAAAAATAAAATTAACAAAATTGGAAAAAATAAAATAATTCCATTTTTCAATTTTTTTGATAAATTAATAGAATAAAGGGACAGATTTTTTATAGTAATAATTTATCATTCTCGTGAGAAAAAAGTCAAAAAAAAATATTTTCGAATTAATTACCCACTGTTCTGCTTTTTATCTAAAAAATATATTGAGCACAAGTGACAGAGAATAATAGAAAAGAGGCGTTTCACAATTTTTCTTTTGTTAATGAAATTTGTTATTATCCCAAATTCCAGGGGCCTAAATCTTCGTCCGAAGCAAACAACTGGGCCATAGGAAAGAAAATGAATAGTGGGACCAGAAAAAAGGGAAAATGAGTCTCTATCTTTTTGCCATTAGTCTCTCTCACTCTCTCTCTCTCTCTCTCTTTTTCCCTCTCCGCAGATTATCTTCAACTGAGGATCAACGCCTTACAAATGATCCTCATTTTTTCCCCAAAAGAATTTTTCCCACAAGGACCTTTTAAATATAATCATTTTATTTTTTTATCTACAAAATTTTTTCCAACTCATTACTATCAAAATTTATAACAAAAAAAATTTTTTTTTGCACTTATTTCCAAAATTAATTACACATTTCCAAAAAATACAAAAAGACGAAAAATATTTCCAATTTTTTCTATATACAGAAAGAAATAGTTTTTCATGGAATTTTCTTTTTGACAAAAAAATTGTTATAATTATCTTCTGTGAAGGGGAAAAAAATGTAAAAAAAAAATTGGGGAGAGGGAGATTTAATAAATCAATAAGAGTTTTCGAAAATTGTGACTTATTGAGAGGTGAGAATCAATTCAATCTCATTTCAGTTTTCTTACACTACAAGTGCGCAATATATCGAAAAATATCGCAGTGTATCGAGAAAATTTTTACTCCTCGGGAAACAGGATATCCCTCTCGGTCCGTGTACGACTTTCGTATGAAACACGATATTATATATAAGAGAAAAAAAAGGGAATGATGTTGGATTCTCTTAGAATATATATATATATATATATATA